>JAHZMW010002871.1:0-11697 GCA_027743745.1 Alloscopus bannaensis
ATCCTCAATCAAGAAGACGAGTCGCTCTCGATTAATGCAATAATGTATTCATATGTATGCTGTACGTACAGTCAGGCAGGAGAAGCGTTGTTATAAATCGCTAATGGTTTGATGTATACTCTCAAAATCTGAATACATCGTAGATTTTCAGTCATTATGAAAATAAAGATAAATGCGTTCACATGTTTGAGTTTTGGTTTAAAATTGCGATATAATCAATGGAAGCTGAGGGTATGTACATATATTAAATCATCTATATAATAAATAATCTATATGTCAAATGCAAGTACAGGTGAAATAAACATGTCATACAGTGAGAGGAATGTGTTCTGAAGCAACGTTCATGCAAATATTCCAAATAAAAGTAACCCTTCCCGCACACGGCTACCTAAACTTCACAGACATATATAAAAGTCTTGTCTGATAATGAACTCCCTGTAAGTTCACAAACGCCAGGCCAAGTGGTGAAAGTGCAACTCCAAGTGTGGTCGATTATCGTAATCAAAGTAAGTATTACAATTAGAAAACGAACGATGTGCATCAGTCTGCATAGCCTTCAACTAAACCAGAGAACAAAGTACAATACTTTTGCACGAACCATACTGGATCTCCGCAAAATAGAAGATCAAGGGTACAAAATTATTGTAAATTACACATTTCATAGGACACCTGCATGGTATTTACAAAAAATTAGTATTTTCAGCGTCTTTGAAGATCGCTTTGCCAAGGTACATTCTGAATCAATGGTTTTAGAGTGCTGAAGTTGATTTGATTCACAAAAATGTTTTATTTCGCAATGAGCGATAATGAAAATAACAGTGGAACGCATTTCATTAAAACAACGCACTGATAAACTGGTACAAGAATTTGACTACAATACGATACGTTTTCTTTGAAAAATGCAAGCTTCGAATAAAAGTTTTTCAGTCTTTGTACAGCCATATTTTGTACATTACATGAACATTTTTGCATTTTTGTTGTATAAAGAAAATCACACTATAATTACACCTTGCTCTATGCTCAGGTTAAATCAAAATACTAGAATTGACAAACTAGTAAACAACAATTTGACAAGATCAAGTTACCACCGGTTCAGAGAGTATGTGAGTGAAAGTCTTTCTCTTACATTTAAAAAGGCAACATTAACAATTGGCTGATATAAATAGATGGAGACTCCTAGAATACACACATTTCTATTAAATATTTTCAAAACCTCGGGCCGTCAGACAAATCCTTGAGATATGAAAATCTCCAACGTCTTCAGGACAATGCTTAAACCACGCTTCTAGAGCGTTATCCCGTAACAGAGCAGCAGTGCTTACTTTGGCAGCGGCGAATAGCGCACTCATGTTCTGTTCCTCGAATGTAATTTTATTAGTATAGCTTAGGTGAAGCCTAACAGACGTGGCTTCTCTGCGATGACGTACGCGTTCCTCTTCCTGTCGCTCCATCAATTCTTCTGCTAAGCAGTGTAGGTGATATGTCAACGTTTCATCTGAAGTGATTTGACCTGAAAAGGAAAAAATAAAATAAAATAAAAAGTTTAAAAAAATTGAACAAATAGTTAACAGAAAGTAAAGTAAATAGAAAACAAAAGTTGTCGCTTACCGTAAAAATTCTTCCCACACGACACTTCCACAGTTTTGCATTTATTAATGACGGGAGCATCACACTGACCTCTAGACTTATGGTAGGCTTCCAACGTCTTGTCGAGATCGAGACCAACTTCCTCCAATTCCTCGAAGGACAACTCAGCCAACTCATTCATAATGTTGATCCCAAAGTGTTCCTTGATTCGGGTTCCCGACTTCCCTCCAAGTCCTGAAATGCTGGAGATACCAATCTTCTGTCCAAGACGCTTTACAGCTTTAGAGGGGAATATAGTTATTCCATTGGGCTTATTCAGACCACACGCCAACTTTGCCAGAAGCTTATTAGGTCCGAGTCCCACGGAAGCCGTGAATTTCGTTTTCCCAAAGATAAAATTATTCAATTCTTGCATTATCAAGGCTCCATAAACGAGCCTTTCTTCTTCCACAAAATCTGATGACTCGAGGAATGGGTAAAGGTTGGAGATTCGTAATTTGAGATCTTCACCCTCCATCCGCTCAAATTCCCCCTCCAAGAATGTCTTGCTTTCAAAGAGAATTTCGAAATAGTCCGTGTTTCTCATGCGTAAAGTGACCTCCTCAGTAATGTCCAGAAAGAACTCGTCAATCGACGCGTACTCCATTACGATTCCGTAAGCGTATTGCTGACAGTATTCTTGTACTGCGTCCACAATTTCCCAGGAAGCATATCGCAACGTCTTCCCGTCTGGTTTCTCTCTGTCATTAGGCTTGTAAAATATTTGTAGATCCACCTTGGCTCGGCGAGCGATGGACTGAGCTTCTCGAAGACGGATGCTTCTGGAAATGCCCAAATCTCGTGCTTCATAGGTGACAGACGAGATTCTGAGGAGAAACGACACAGACATTTAGTATTTAAAAACAGATTCTTAATTTCTTTAAAACGTTGATGAGTCTTTCGAGACATTTCCGTCCTTGGAGACTTTATAAGACACCCACCGTCCCGTTTCATCCGCAACCACACAAGGCTTCCCCCAATACTCGTGTCCAGGATACATTCGCTGCCATATCTGGCACTCGAAGCAGTCCATGTCTATTAGTGCCACCACCCTCGCCGTTGACGACTGAAGCTGACCAACCCCAGCCATTTTTATCACTTTCACTGTCAATTTTTTACGAGAGTTGAAGATCGATGTGGGTTATGTGTCGTATTATATTGAAAAATAAAATTCTATGTTATATGTACTAGTATATCTCATTCCGTGTCTACGACGGTGATAAAAGTGAAAGTCTCGGTGGAATCTTAGGTAATGTCAGTGTCAGAAGTATTTATTTCGGAAGGAGTTTTTGCGGTGCGACGAGACGATCGAGGGAAGCCTGTGTGTGGACAACTGCTGACAGGTCAATTTTATAAAATGTTGACTTTCGCAAATCGCGCAATTCACTGTCAAATGCACATAGCAACCTCTTCCGTGAACGCTATGTCGCCAAAGCCCAGCCAAGGTCGGTCGTGTCATAAACGACGATAGAGAGTGATCCTGAAACATCACTCCTGGCTGCATAAGTGAGGTTTAAATTCGTGGAATGGTAATACGCATCCACCGATTCCACTGGAGGAATACGGCACTGATTCATATGCAAATGCCAATTTACGGAGAATATACTAAAAACGGAACTTGTACTTTCGAAACACGTAAATCTTTACTTCTCTATCTAGTATGCGATATAATACTTACTGTTATCGGCAGCCCAAATTTTCATACGAATGCAAATGTTCCAGATAAAACTCCTGCCACAGCGTCACAAGCAAATCAACCATTTGCGTACGAGTCACCTTGCACAACAGTCTTGCAAACTGTCTTCTTGAATGATGTATGTTGATGACATGATTTGTGTTACACAATTCTTGTAATAAAATAAGAGAAGTAATACTAGTTTGAACACTAATGAAGCGAACCTTTTCATCTGGAATGTTCGAAATTGGAATGAGCATCTTATTTCTTACAGTCAATCACAGATCACAGCCTCGACGGCCTACCCCTTACAGCAACGCGTTTTGTCGTTGAGGGCCTTCGTCTTACATTGCGGCGATGCATTTTTTTCGGATCATTGCCTGCAGGTCAAGCAACATCACCGGTGCTAAACGTATATCTTCTTGGACATTGCTCGTCAGTTTCTCCCCTTTTAATATGAAGACGAAAATGCAACTGGAAATATTGATAAACTCCATAATCTTTTCCACAAAGATGACACTGATAGGGTCTACTTGATTCACTTGAATGAATCTCTTCATGACGTAAACGTCCGCTTCTGGTGGCAAAGGCTAAAACCAAGTAAAGCGTGCCTTAAAAATCAAATGGACCACTTACTGTTTGTGTGTAACGAAACATTGTTAAGAATTAGATGAGCATAAACCTTTTCCACACAGGGAACATTTATGCTTCCTTTCTTTCAGGTGGGTTTTGCGATGATGCCAGGTTAGCCTGGTTTTGCTGGGGAACTTTCTATCACAACCGTCCTCTGTACAGCAAAACGGTAATATCTTCAAATGAAAGGTTTGGACATGTGTGTCCAATTGTTGTTGGCATCTGAAACCTGTTTTGCATAAAAAAGACATAAATGTTTAATACCTTCTTTCTATGATTAGAAGGAGGTGATTGCTAAGGAATGCCAAAGTCTTTACCTTTTGGACACTTTTCACATTGATACCGGTGCTTTCCACGATGAACACTGTCCTCATGGTCCACGAGGTAATAGGGGGAACTAAATAATTTGCCGCAGAACTTACATTGTAGAGAATCACGAGAGAAAGACAATTGATTCTCTCCGTGGACTCGAACTTTGTGAAACAGAAGGCCCCGTTCATTACTATAGCTTTCACTGCACAGCTCACAAATGAGTCTAGCCTGTTTCTCATGGATTGATGTTTTGTGCCTTTCGATTTCGTGATAGCTTGGATTAGCTGTTGATAATATTAAAAGTTTTAAGCTCACATTACACATATTTTCTGTTAAACGAATGGATTAATAATCTCATTGTCATTAGTCTTACAATAGTCACATTGAGTGCACTTGTACGGGTTATTTGGCTCCTTATGCACTTTCACCTTGTGCTGATAAAGACGCGATAGCGAATCAAAGCACAACTGTTCACACTTGTCACAGGAGAACCTCTCTGGATGGACAGAAACTCGATGGGATTTTAGGAGGGTCAAATTAGGAAAGATTTCGGTACAAATTGAACATTTTAATTTTCCCTTTGCCACACCCGTTTCCTCATTTACTGTTTTTTGTTGACGTTTATGGTGAACAAATTCTGAAAATAAATGGAGGCAACATTTTCAAAAACCACCACTGAAAATTTTATATCCGAAATAAGCACAGACCAGCAGCAGACTCCTTACCGTCTGAATTTGGACCATGGTACCGCTTAGTATGAACCAGTAAATATCCTTGGTACGGAAAAACTTTCGGACAATGGTCACACTTATACATTCCGTGAGTGGTCACTTTATGGCGGCTTAGGTCATCTTGGCTGTCAAACGTTTTCGAACACTTGCCGCACCTAAAAGGCACTTTCTTCCTTCGGGGTGGTATGTCTAGTGATTCGTCGCCATCCACTTTCGAGTGTACGTTTCTGACATGCCGAACAAAGTTTCCCTTGTCACAGTTACCTACATTCCAGAATTTTAGTAAATTCTATTAGTGACACTTTACCTACTATAATCATGGGGTAAACCGTAAACCAAACCATAACACTCTGATTGTAGCTACTTACGAAAAACGCAGTATGGACATTTGAATTCAGTAACTTCCGGTTCCGTCTCCATTGCGGTTGATGCTTTGCTGTGAGCATTCTTTACATGTCGATTCAGTAACGACTTGGTCTTGTGCTCTGAAAGAAATCAGAACATATTAGCTTTGTAGCTGTGCTAACTGGCCTCACTCACTATTAAATCAAAAATAATTTCAAACGCAGATAATTTCTTACTAGAAGGACAGTGTGGGCACTGCAAGGGAATTTTTCGTGTATACTTTCTCTTTGCTTTCTTTAATACCGTTGCGCTGTTGTCCTCTACGTTCTCATTGACGTCAATTTTGTTTTCCATAGGTTCATTAGTATCTTCACACAGACTTGTGACGTCACTCCTTTCTTCAAATCTGGCGTGGTCAATGGCAGTGTTGCCTTCTTGAGGTTCTTTCACGCATGTGTCGTGATTCGACTGAGTCGTCTCTGTTCTAAAACTACTTGTAGACGCTGACTTCAACTTTCTTTTAGACTCTTTGTGATGTCGATGTTTGTGATAATTAAGTTTATCGTTGGCAGTAAATAGTTTACTGCATTTATCGCATTGCAACATTTTATGCTCGTGGAGCATGTGCTGAATCCTCTCTTCAATATTTTTCAGCACTTGGCCACACTTCTCGCACTTGAATGTTTTGTGCTTAAACCGGTATGCATGCATATCTCCTGTGATTACCCAGTGAATCATGCGTAAATGACGGTTCAAATTAAATTTTCTCGTGTTGCCTAAAACATAATGCGTAAAATTGCAGTTCTCAATACTTATTTTAGTGAAACTAAATAAATTATTAATTTTAGCTGAACTTACTGAAGGAACACAAATGGCATTTGAAAATTTCTTCGTTCCCATCTCCGACTGCTTCATGATTCGGTTTTAGTGTAGAACCTCGGTGCTTTCTGAAAATGTAAAGTGTATAATTGCAATTACGTATGTACAGAAAAGACTGCTCGCGTACAATTATAAAGGTCAGTTTACTTTGCGGGCGACTTGGATTTCAGAATAGGTTTAGCACGGCTGGATGTCCTACTAGGAATGAAATCCGGGTCGCTCTCGTCGCATGCTTCGGGTTGAACGCCCTGGGCTGAGATGCTGTCGCTGTCAACTTCATCTGAATGAGATTCGATCTTCACAATTACTTCCTCTGAAATTGTCGTTTTGTCCCCCCGTTCCACTTCTAGCAGCCAACACAAAGAGTCCGAAATATCAACAAAAAATTATTAATTACATTAAAATAAAACATTTGGCAATGAATACCAAAATTAACGGAAATTAAATGCCTTCTTGTCTGTTAATAGAATACCTCTTTCCAAGACGGTGCTTCTTATCGTTTCCGACGCACCGTTCACCCTCCGTCGTTGCTTAATATCATCACCACTACTGTCCAGTATCTTCCTCCTCGTACTGACCTTCAAGCTTTCGAAAGTTCTTTGCAGCTCCACAATTTTACAGGTGACCTCCATCGACTGCTTTACGATTTCAGAACACTCGTCACAAACTCTGAGCCACGTGGATGGACTCCCATATCGTACCAACATGTCTTCGCATACGAGCGTGGAAATGTTAAGCAGCTTCCGAACAATGAACATCACACGAACCTCATGTTCAAGTTCACAGTTTCCGTCTTGCAACAAGTTTGTCAACTGCGGACAACTATCAAAGCTGGTCATGTTGACGTTTCCTACGTTTAAACAGAAAATACAAGCCTCCAAACCAGCCGGAAGTGGTCCACTACGGTAAGGCTCCATTCTGGCAACAACTAGGTGAAATTATGATAAGTGTTTTGAAGAGGTAAGGGTTGGATTAAACGATTAAAGCAACTCAAAGAAATTAGAATCCACTGAATCCGACCGACGGTGGATAAAATCTGTTTTAGTAAATATAAACATACCAAATCGTGAGACTGCCGGCAGCACACTTCTCGTTGATCGGGGTAAACAAACACCAAATCGACGTAGTACTCATATTCGCCTAGATCAGTTTTCCTATGTAGCGGTGGCTTTGCTATTTCACGTGCAAAGGCGTATGTGTTTAGGAGTGCATTTTAATACGTATTGGCATTTAGGGTTTTTATTAGTAAAATTCTTTCCGAACAGCTTCGTGTCTTTCATTTGAAACAAAATCCAAGAAGCTTAGATAACTTAGATCGGTTCTTCTTCCTTGACTTTCGGATGAGACTTTAAATGACGTAGCAAATAACTTAAAACAGCATAACTCTTCCCACATTGGTGGCACTGGTGAGGATTGATATCTTTGTTTCGATGTATATCTTCATGGCGAGTTAGCTGCGATTTGTCCCGGAATTCTGGAAAAACAAAAAAAAACTATAACACTATGTTCCCACTTGAAAATGAGTAAAATGACAAAATGTGATGAAGAGTTGAATATTACATAATCGGTATAAATAATATAAAATATATAATATATTCCTACTTTTAGAACAAAATGAACACGTGAAATTCCTATCAGTCGAATGAGCTGCTCGCACATGAAGCAACATCCTGTTTCTACTTCCAAACCTCCTTTCGCATCCCACTTGGCTACACGCGACTTCCAGAATGTTGAGATGCTTCACTTTGACGTGAACTTCCATTTGGTCTTGACGTACAAATCCAGCTCCACACTGATCACATCTAAAACGGTAACGACCAAGATGTACTGTGTTGATGTGTTTTTGCAGGTAGTCCGGTGTGGTAAAGAGTTTGTTGCAGTAATCACATTTCGTGCTGACTCCAGAAGTATTGACTTCTCCGTGCTCCTTGATTTTATGATACTCGAGATATTTTTCAGTACTGAAACTAAAGCTACATATTTCGCAAATAGCCCGGGGATTCTTTTCATGTACTCTTTGTTTATGCCTTCGTATCTGAGCCAACTTCCGGTTTCCTATAAAAGATTGACACATAAAAAATAATTTGACGCATAATGTTTTAGCAACCATTTGACTTTGGTTGGAGTTATTTTTTCCTTTCAACTTGTCATAATAACTTACTGTAGTCACACAATTCACACTTGTAGACAAACTGTTTTTCTTGGGATTGCTCTTGATGGGTATCTTTATTATGTTTACGCAAGCGATAATCCGAACAGAAGTACCGTGGTTCTACACATTTGTCGCATTTAACGAGGTCCTTTCGGTGGTTCTCTATTTGATGCGCCTTCAATTGCTGGAAAGTCTTGAATCTCTCGTTACAAAATTTGCATCCATTTCTCAAAGCCACATCACCGCTCTCATTCGTGAAAGATTTAGTTTTCGTCCGCGACCAATTGCCTAAAAAATAAATAAGGTAACATTATAATTAAGAAGTATGCATTATTCGACTTTCTAGACAGGAATACCTCATATAGTTAAGTGCACAATTACAATTGCGTATAAAATATATGTATTTATATAATCACCTCCTATACTGTGGTGTTTCCTTTTATGTAGTTCCAAGTATCCGATTGACAAACACAATTTTTTGCAGATATCACATCTATGCATTGAATGCTCGCTTACTTTGTGATCATTTAACTCCACCAGAGAGTTGAACTCTTTGTCACATTTTTCACAAATTAAAGATCCTGAGTTGAAACCTTCGATATCCCTGTGGACGTCGTGAAGATGACCGCGCAGTCGGTAGTCAGAAACCGCTCCTACACAACAAATGAGCTACATATCATGGAGCATTCTTGTTGAAGTGATTCATTTTGTTTATGCAATTTGATAACTTACGGTAATTACAATGGGGGCAAGGCAAGTATATCTTCTCCTTTTTAACGGGAACCCGGAGAAGGGGATTAGATTCCTCTGGGATCATGTCATGAACTTTTCTGTAATGTTGTCGAAGACGGCTCTTCTCCGTAAATGATCTTGGGCACTTCTCACACTTGTACGTCATTCCATGATCAGTTTCACAGTGTTGCTGAAATTCGTTCAAATTCTGAAAAGATTCACTGCATAAACTGCATCTCTTAACGATTTTCGTGATCCCATCAGACGTGCATATTGATTCCCAGTGAATTACACGAAGATGGACACCAAAACTTCTTCGAGAATGAGTACCTGTTAAAGACAGTAAAACCTGCTTCAGTAGGCCCACTAATAAAAGTGTCGAAGGTATTCTGCAAACTTGAAAGATATAAAAAGCTCAAGCTATTTACTTACTAAAACTGCAATAATTGCACGTGTAAATTTTGCTGCTGGTCCTCCGACTAAGTTGAAGCTTGCGTAATTTAACTTTTGATTGAAAGGATGACGCTAGGAAGGCCCTGCGGTTATAAAAAATTGTAATAAAACAGAGACATATTAGAAACATATTTAGCAAACTTGAACAAACTTATAATACACACTGCCTATTTTCATACCCCTTCCTAGAGGGCGAAACCCCACTCTCTGCCTTAATGTCGGATTTTGAAGCGTCAGATTCTAATGGAAACAAATCAGGTTCGATGTCATCATCATAAACATCGGCTGCATCTGGAAGACTCTCTCTGTCCTCCACCTCTCCATCACTGATATCAGCGGGTGTACCGATTCCTTCCTGTTCATCCTCAACTTGAGTAGTTTCTACGTTAGCCACATCAGTTTCATAAGCGCTAGCGCTTCCATCAACGATCTCTTCGTCTTCGTGATAATCCTTGTCAATTTCCTTCTTCATCATACTAGCCACGTTGTACACGCTGCAGTCTGTCAAAATACGAAGCTATTTAGCAATAATGTGACAAACACCAAATATCAGAATATTTTCGCTAATCAATACATTCGAAAATGTTACCATTTACTGTGGTCCTCCTCAAGATCATGGTTGCCTCATTCACATTCGCAAGCTTCCTCCCACCACCTCCACCACTTCCAATCATGCTCTTCACAATTTTCTGCTTCACCGCCCTCTGACATGCCTCCAGCTCCTGTGTCAACTCCCTAATTTTCCCATGAATCTTCTCGGACTCCTCCACAACTTGACGGCAGTCCAAACACACCCCCAACCAGTCCGAAGGATGACCAAACGTCTCCACCATGAACTCGCAGACGTCCTTCGAAACGCCAAGCAGTTTATCGAACAATGAACATCACGGAGACTTGCTTCGTCAGTAACTGACAGGAACTTGATGCCTTTAGTCTGGAAGCCCTTCCTTTTCCTCCATGATAACCTCCAGCACTTTTTCCCACGATACGATCCAGACAAAACACACAGCTAGACATTGTTGCAAAAGATGATAATTTCGGTGAAAATGATACACTACATAATATTTAGAATTTTGTACAAGCAAATCACAATGTCAAATGTTATTGTTTACATGTCTTTAAGTCTATGCATAAAAAACGGACCGGGCTATGCATGGTAGCAGCAGCTGCTACCTATTCTTTGTGTGCAGAAAGTTGTAAACAAGGGAAAAACACTCAATGCGTGCTGTGTTGCAGAGCAGCTGTCAAAATTGATTCTCAAAGTCCACAAATTATTGTCCAGAATTTTAATTTAGAATTTGTGAAGAAAATTAGTGTGGAACCGGGCTGAGAAATGAAGACGGAAATCAGTAAATACAAAATAAGTGCTTTTGGATTGTTTTTTGAAAGAGTTTAAGAAAAGAAGTTTTCCAGGTTTTCAAAAGTTTAGCTAATGAATGTCCGATTTTTTTTGTGATTAACAGGTACCCTGGAAGATGACGAGGATGACGATGATGGAGCGTCTTCATTGAGAAGCGAAGGTATAATTGAGGTGCCCGGTACAACGGAGGAATGAGCATGTGTACATTCTCCCAGGACTGGAGGAGGATCAGAATCAGGAAGAAAGTGAAAGCGGAGCCGAGCAGTTTAATTGTTCCATAGATGAGCTGACTGGTAATATTATTTACTCAAACGAGAGGGAATTGGAAAATTCGACTGGAAGGGAGAGTACTTCGAGTGAGCAGAGTGAGTCTGTCGCAGTTTTGAGAATGTTAGACAATGGAGAGTATGTGATTGATGGACTGTCGGAGGAGGAGGGGCCTGCGAGTGAAGAAAATATTGTACATTTCACAGAGGAGGTTGCTCCTGAGGGGGAGGATGAGGACTTGGAGGAATTGGAGGAGGAACCGAGATCAGAGCTTCGAGTCAGTAATGTGACGTCGATGGCGAGGACAGAAACCGGTGGGGATTCAGGGGCTCTGGCAAATCTGGGCTCTAGAACATTTAGCAGAGGTACTTTTGCATATTTTTTATGATTGGTTATTTTGGCCTGATATGCTGAAAGATGATTTTTTTTTGTTTTAGTGTTTGTGTGGTCTAGGCGTAAGATTATGGATCTGATTAAGTGCATCCACGTGCACGAGTACAAGTTCAGGAAGCGCATCAAGAGGAAAAACAAA
>JAHZMW010002872.1:0-27941 GCA_027743745.1 Alloscopus bannaensis
AAGAAATTGCGGAGGCTCGATGACTCCGGACTGAGCAGTGCTTGGAGGAAATGGCAGTCTTGGTTGCTGACTCACAGAGGTCAGAGAAAGGACCCGGAGGAAGCTTCACCCCTCACCATGAGAGACAACTTGGTCGTCGTGTTTTTCGGGTATTTATGCCTGAACGCGGCGGCCTTGTTGAGATTCTTTGTGGAAATGAGAAAACGGGCGAAGGGCAAACTTATCCACCTCAGCGTTTTACCTCAACGAAGAAAGAAAACGTGTCTGTACTACCTAAGGTGTGGATCAAGGAGAGTGAATGGGTTTGAATCTGGACAAAATCGAACGAATGTAATCTTTGTAAGATCCAGCAATCCAGAATATATTTGAAAGTTTGGTGTTCGAATCTTAATTTCGCGACTAAATATATAAATATATGTCTAATACAAAAATGAGACTAGCATTGCTTTCGCCGCAAATACAATCAATTAACATCCGTTCATTGGCACATTATATATTTACCATTTTTAATCTAGTATTAAAATGCAATGTTTTCCCTTATATATAACACTTTGTGTAATGAATCACCATGTAGGAACTACTCACTCACCTCATAGAAAATTTTAATTTAGTATTAGGTGCTGCCACATTGTAGTGCCCTGACGGAACCGTTGGGCAGACATGCTTTTGAAAAGTATATGCCTGATATTTTTATAACCCGTGAAATTCGTGACTGCTCGCATTTTTATAGTCTTCGCTTATGATTTTAGAATACATTTAATGATGTTTGATGATAATGATGATGTTTTGGAATTAACAACTTGATTACTGAATCCCAAGTATTGTCCTTATGTATTATCCGTTGGCAGTGGATTCAGGAAGCAGCAATAATTTTGTATTTTTTTTTCTTTTTTTTTTCGTATTTTTGTGTTCCACCTTCGCCGACGTCTCGAATTCGAATAATATAGCAAAGCCTAGCGTAATAAGCAAAAACCTATATTCATCAATAATCTATCAAAAGTTTTATTAACGGTGTCCTGTGAGGCAAACCATGAAGAAATTGCAGAGGGTTGGTTGCTAAATAAACTCCGCTATGTAAAATTGAAGCTAACAGTAGCTTGGACACGAAAGTAAAGTCAAGGTGACAAGGTGAAGGTTCCCTGCTCAACCGCTAGGTTTACGTTTATGTACTATAGTATTACTAAATACCAATTGGAGTCTGCAATAGCTTTGTGTAGCAAATTCACTCTTCGGTTATCACAAAAGTTCATCTGTTAATAAATTGAAACGATCGGAATTTTTAATAACAGTAAATAACAAAAGTGGCTCTTTCTAACGCTTCTTACAAGGAGGCGTAAAAATTTGAAAAAAACACATTTTCTCACTTCATTAAATTTATCATTAAAAGTCGGTTATTTCTACACATAACTTACAATTAGTATTGCGTACAACATATTTATAAAATTTTCCGGAAATTGTGACAGTCCACCTGAATAAAGTCATCAAATCGCCGTTTACATAGAAAATGTGCAACTTTGTGCAGCTTCGATTTATTGATGGTGTTCGTCACAACAATTACGTCAATAAAGGGCATATCTTTTGACACGTCGCATTTTACTTGGGAGCCAGGACACGTGTTTCAATTGTGTGTATGCTACATGAATACAATCGATTAGAGCATTTTTATATTGGTCATATATTAAAATATTAAATTGAAGAATTTTGTCATTTAATCCATTGCATATTGAAGTTACACTGGAAAAGTGTGCATGACCGTCTAACATCTTGTCAGCAGTTTAGGGGCAATTGAAATGTGCCAGTTTTCAGGTTTCCGTCTATCAAAATATTGAAACCTGTCATTTCCAAGGACTCCATTAATCTAGTTATGCTCTCACTGAGAGACACTTCATTAATTCTTAATTTTTCATGGCAGACCTTAGATAATTTTAAATACTATCCTTCTTGATGCTTAACTAAATTGCCACGCCTGACTTCTGACGATGATATAAGGTGGAGCCGAGATTCAAAAGAGATAGTGATACCATTCATTTCTGTTGACGTGAAGGTTAAAATCAAAATCCTTGTCGCATTTTGAACATGAGCTTAATACGTGAATTATCCTAAATATTTTCCTTGTTTCACTCCTCCGCAACATATGTGAACATACTAACTGGTCTCCTCTTATTTCCATAACACGTTTAATTAAAACTTACAACGCCAACGTTGGTGGTTTCTTAATCTCAGGTTTTGTATTATCGATTGGCAACGGACTCTGAAAAAACAAATAATTTCTAAACCTTTCCTTTTTTATAGTAAATTTGCTGTTGTGACAATGGTGAACAGGTATTGTCTCGACATTCTCCAGACCCAAGCTGGAACGGCGAAATTCTTCGGAATGTTTCTGCTCAAGTTTTGCGGTCATCACAGAATCAAGCGTAACACCCATTCCTGGACACACCAAGCGATGGGTGGGGTCTTCAGCTTTGCCTTCGTCGTCACAGGAGTCGCCTCCCTAATTGAAATGATGAACATGGTCCTTTACTCCGGAATCGACAATTTAGTCTCTGTAACTCTTCACGGCGCTGTTCTCTCACGTCTACAGTGCTTACTCAATGACAGCTCTAAGTTTCCAAACGAAACCAACCGAATGGATCCAGATTATCGGACACCTTTTCCGGAGTCATTTGAAGGAAAGGAAACTCATTAAAACCGGCGGCTTTCCAGTTCCGCCGACATCTAATTCTGACACATTTGTCAACGTCGTTATCACCTTGACTTCGCCATGTATGTTTGTGTTGCATATTCTCCAGAGTTTGATTTCCGGAATTTGGGTGAGACAAAATTTCCCAGTTTTGGTCCAAAGTTGGGTGGTCATTTTTGGAGAAGGGAGTGTCGCCTGGTTGGGACCGGTTTTAGCTGGAGTGATACTCTCAACAGCGATTCCAGCAGCAGCTGTTGGCGGTCTCATGGGAAACCTTTGCATACTAACAGCTTATTCCTCTCAGAAATCTCTAACGCTGATAAGCTCCGTTGTGAAAAATGTTGGAGGATCTCCGGAAGTAAGAGAAATGACGATGTCCTTCTACCGCGAGCTTCAGGTCTCTGTAATCCTGTGCAACGCTTGCTTGCAAAACCACGTGTGGCCCCCGGTCCAGTTCAACGGTTCCGTGGTTATCATAAAGTTCCTTTACTTGATTGTCATGTTCAGTGGGACCTTGGCGATGTCAAAATTGTTCGTCTTAGGTGCTGCTGTCACTGCCTTCACTTTATGCGTTGTGGTGATGCTCAATTCGGCGAGTAGGCCGTTGCTGTCTTCGAAGAGATTATTGAAAAAATTGAAGATGTGGAGAGGTTGTCAAAGGTTTCGGAGAGAGATAAAGGCGTTGCAGCCAATAGGCTTCAGAGTCGGTCCGTTCCACGTCATCGATAGGATGAGAATGCCGATGCTGATCAGGTTCTGCTTGCAGAGGACATTCCTCCTCGTTGTTAACACAAAAACGGCGGTTATGTGGACTTCGACGTGACGGAGGATTTTAAAATAAAATTCGAGCTTGTTTCTGCAGGAAACTTGCAAAAAAACAGCAACACTATTAATGGTAAGTTAAACTTGATTTTAATTCAAGTGGTTTTCATTTAAAAATTACAATTACCAAAAACCCCTACAAACCAAATTACACTACTCCAACATCTTGTAAACTTTCTTCGACCTCGACCATTTTCGCGGGTTTATCAACTCCTCCACATCCAACTTCGGATGCGCCTTATTCCGACGAAGTCGCAATGTCTGCTTCGAGCTACAACCCCGCCCACTCTCTCGCAAATGAATTTGTTCTAAACAATTGGAATACAGAGCTTCGCACTCATGCACCGAACGTGATGATCTTCATACGACTTTTTCCTCGTGAAACCTGCCCCGCAAAGGTCACATTGATGAGGTCTGTCTTCAGCGCTTGAGTGACAGTCTCGCAAATGCCCCGACAGATTCTTCTTCGAAGAGAAAGTCTTATCGCACAAGTGGCACTCCATTTGAAAGTGCCACTTTTGGTGATTTCCGGAGTAGGTCTTCGCTTTGTAGTCGCACTCTTTGCACTGGAAAACGTGCTCCAACGAAGGATTCCGGAGGTGCTTGAGGTAGTGGAGCTCGAAGCTGATGCGGGACGGGTAGATTTTCTTGCAAAATTTGCAGAGGACTTCAAAAAACAATAAAATTCGAATTGAAATTTTTAAATGACGTAGGTATATCTAGAAATCCTTCTGTTGATTTTGAAGTTACCTTTTTCCTTCCCATCTTCCCCGATTTCCACCTCAAATTGATCGGCTTTGGCGTACCTCGCTTTCTTCTTACTCTTCCGCTTCCGTGGTGCGTACTCGTTGCACCGAAGATTCCGAGAGAATTTAAGTCGGTGCTGTTGGTAGCCAGCACGGGAAGTGAAAACTCGTTGGCATAATTTGCATCTAACTGTTAAGCGGAAGAAATTACGTATCATTAAGAGAAATGTTACTATTTTTTAATGTGTACTTGTTTTAAATACTAACCTCCCTCTTTGCCGGGTACTGTATCAGGTCCAATGACCAACTCCCAGCTCCGGTTTTGGCATTTTCTTCTGGTAGGTGTACCCCTTAGCACATCCTGTAGGCGGACGTCCGCCCCCCGTTTAATTCGCTGACCAGTTTTAGGATCAATTGGAACCTCTGCCTTTCTCCTTTTCTCAACAGGGCCTTCAGTAAGGCGTTGTCTAGAGGAGGACTCATGTTTTCCAAGATTTGCTCGGTTATCCTCCCAATCTTTGTCTTTTGTCATGTCATCCTCTTCGCTATAACCTGTATGTTCGAAATTCATTTCTCCATCGTCTCCGTCGTCCTCTCCGACTCCAGGCAACCATTCCGAATCCTCATGGTCAACACGGCTATCCTCCGTTTCCACTTTCACCACTGCCTCTAAATTGGTCGTCACTGGGTCACTTTCTGCAAAGCTCCTAGAGCACCACAACCTTAATTTTAAAACTTTCAAACAATACTCGAAAATGAACACTTGATTGAAGTAAAACAACACCTAACTCACCCCTTTGATGTTCCTCCAGACGCTGGAACACTGTCGTCGTCATTTTCTTCGTAAGTTCTTTTCTCGAACTGCCGTTGTCTTCTATGAAATCGCTGTAAATCATGACGTCCTCTTCTCGCTCTTTCCTCGACCTTCCGTGGTGAAGATATTGTCGACTTTGTGGTTGAGGTGATGCCTGACCTCAATATGAGTTCTGAAAATGAAGAAAACCAAATTTAATTTTCGATTTACGATTGTATTTTTTTTAATTGTCTTACTCGCAAGGTCCCGAATTTGTTTTTGGATGCCAACAACTAGAAACTGTGACTCTGATGGGATGGGATTCTCCTCAAAACTGCCCTCCAACTTCCCACACAACTCCTCCCGAATCTTGGCGAGTCTCTGTTGCAACTTCGCAATTCCTCCAAAAATCTGGAGGCCGTTCGCCAGCAACTCAGAGCATTCCAAACAAAATCCGTACCACTGTCCCGGATTCACTCCGGAGGTCCTCAGCAGTCGCTCAACCTCCTCGGGAAGAAATCTGAGGATGTTTCGAAGCATAAAGATGGTCTGCTGGTGCTTTCTCAGGTGCTCGTCGTCCTCAGTAGTGGCCTCCGCTTCAGGAATTTCACGACAGCCTTTCCCATTACATACTTCACACAACGACACCGATGAAGTCACTATTTCGGTGTTTTGATCAAAATCTCCTTCTCGAACGGCTTCAGTGGATCAAGAGGCAATAGTCTGTCAGATTTTATTCTGACTGACTGGAAAATAAATGAAAACAACAATGTTTGAATAGAAATGTGATGTGTACCGTCCGCAACAAAAAATCGATTTTACCATAGTTTGGCAAGCACATCTCTCATCAAGTTGGTCAACGCAAAGTGGTTAGTTAAGAAGTTGGATCTGAAGGATGACAGTCATTGGGAGGTCAGCATGACTCCCGCAGGAGACCAGATTTCACTTAGTCGCCTCTTCGAAGCGCTGAGTTCACAGGGAGAGAAGAGTACGATTCGTACTCTAAGGTTGACGTTGTGGGGCTCTGGAAAGATTGAGTCGGAATTCCGTCTGAATTTGCCTTTATTGAAGAAGCTCGACCTGGACTTTACAGGAGTTGTTGTGAACTCATTGACTTCGTGGTGGAGATGAAAGGTTTGACATCCCTGAAATTACTTATTCATAGTGCCACTCCATTTCCAACAGAGAAGAACAGGAAGGAGCTCATATGAAGGGATCGATCTTTGTGAAGAATATGAAGGGATCCAACATTTGGACTGTTTTTTCCAAACCCGGAAAAGCTCACTCTCGACAACAGGTATTACGGTGATTGGAACGAGTACTACCTGTACCGTTAGTTGCGGTGCTGCTAGTAGTGCTCCAAGTCCATGGCATGGCCATGATTTTACATGCCACGATCTTAGTCATGGCATGGCATGACGAGTTACATGACATGACATGAATTTTTCGCCATGCCATGATTACATGCTATGAAATTCTCGACATGCCATTCCATGACTCGCAACATGATCATGTAAAGTCATGTCGAATTTTCACATGTTTTAGATCAATTCTTTCAATTTAGGAAATGATTTTATCCAGAAATCTGAATAATTCGGATACAAATTACTTTATTTCATGAAACTACAATGCAAAAACATCATATTTCGCAAAATTTGCCCCAAAAATCCAAAAATTTGGACCGATTTCCGGTTTTTAGTCGATTTTTTAAAACCTCATGTACATACATGTGCATGCCATGCCATGCCATGAATTTTTCAACATGCGCCATGCAATGACATGAGTTTTTTTAACATGACATGATCATAGCATGGCAAAATCTGACATGCCATGCCATGCGGGATGCACTAGCTGCTAGGTGTGTGCGATTTTTTGTTAATTTTTATAATAGTGCGGTGGCCACCAGAAAACTATACTGAATGTACGCCAATGTTGAACTTGTTCCAAGCAAAGACTAGATGCGATCCAACTCAAGTGATATTATATCCCAGCAAATTGCATGTAAAATTTGAACAGTAATGAGATCATTGATGGCAGAATACCAGTTTAATATGCTTTAAGACAAACCCACTACTTTAGCCTCTTTTAGTACCGATTGTCTACACGAGTCGGTTGCTACTCATTAATATGTCGATATGAAATCATCTATGAACCTCAATAATGATACTTCCTGGCGCTACTTTTTCTTCTACCATTCGCTCTTAGACCAGACCATTTAGACCAGGAAAAAAAATACGGAGGAATTTAACTCAAGAACTATACCATGGGCTGTAAATGCGTTCTACTCATATTTAGTGGCTTCTTGTGGGCGTTCTACTGGGTTGACGTTGCAGAAGGTAAAGTTTCTCGTAAAACTTTTTCAGCAGTCAGAACAAATTCGTTAAGATTTGAGGTGTACACCTCAAATACAGAGTACGTACTCTAATACAAACAATTATCATGAAATACCTTAAAATTTAGGTCTCAAATGTTATGCGTGCACATTCGGCGGCAGACACGGCAATATTGAAGAGGAGTGCGGCGAGGAAAAACTGAAGGAGTGTCCAGATGGTACACTCTGCGGGACGCGAATGTTTACGTTGCCAGGCGCCTCTTTAACTGGCGGAATGTTAAGGTGCACATCAGAGACGGGTGAGGATTGTTATCAGCAACAAAGGGACAAGTTGATGGTTTTAGATTGTCGATGCAACTCTGATGGCTGTAACTCGGACCCGAAAAACCGGACAACGTGTACCAACTGTGCTAACAGTATCAGAATGCTTGAGAAGTCGCCTTTCTGAAAGTTTTTTTTAAATCGGGGACAATATAATTTTTGGGGACATCGTTTTTAATGTTTGTTTTGTGAGAAAAATATTAATAAGTACTATGATTCTAACAAAAATTATGATTTCAGGTGTGAAATAAACTTCAACCTTTAAGTTTAATAGGATTTTGTTGTTCATGCATATGTATTACTTCGCATGGTGAAAATTATTTTTCTTTGTATTTACACAAACCAATCAAAATTTCTGCGGATGAAGTTCACGCCAGAGTCAATGTTTGTGATTATTATAAATAGTATTTATAATCGCGATGATAGATACGCATGCAAAACACATCCACTAATTAAAGTCTGAACCACAATCTTGACTTCATCTCTGACAACTCCAGTACTCCTCTAGAACCACGCAAATTTGGAAGTTGTTCGTCGTCACAATGGTGAACAGATACTGTCTCGATGTATTGCAGGCCCAAGCCAAAACGGCTGAATTCTTCGTAGTGTTTCCACTAAAATATTATAGTCATCATAAAATCGAGCGTAACGCCAATTCCACGACACAGCAAGCGATGAGTGTGATCTTCGGCATTGGACTTGTCTTCACCGGAGTTGTCTCCTTAATTGAAATTCTGAACATGGTACTTTACTCAGGAGTCGACAATTTAGTCGCTGTAACTCTTCACGGATTTGTTTTAGCTCTTTATTCTGGTTACGGCTCCACAGTTCACAGTTGGCACACGAAATCCACAGAGTGGATCCAGATTTTTGGACACCTTTTCCAGAGTCATTTGAAGGAAATGAAATTTATTAGGAGAGTTCGTAAATTGAACTTGCCGAGAAAGTCGGCAGCGCTAAATGTCATTGTCACTGTGATTCCGATAACCTTATTCGTGTCGCATGTTATCCAGAGCCTAATCTCTGGAATTTGGGTGCGACAAAATTTTCCAGTTTTGGTCAAATGTTGTTCATTCATTCTTGGAGAAAGGGGGGTCGCCTGGTTGGGGCCGGCTTTGGGTGGAATGATACTACTAACCGTGATTCCCGGAGCAGCGATTGGGAGTCTCATGGCGAACGTTTGCGTACTAACGGCTTGTTCCACTCGGAAGTCACTGACGCTGATAAGCTCCGTCGTCAAAAATGGTGGAGGATCTCTGGAAGTTGGATCGATGGTGATTTCCTTCTTTCGTGAGATTCATGTGTTTGTGATCCTCTGCAACGAGTGCCTGCAATACCACGCTTGGCCCTTGGTCCAGTTGAACGGCTCCGTGCTAATCATTACGTTTCTTTACTCGATTATCGTGTTCAGTCAAAGCTTGTCGGCTTCCAAATTGTTCGTTTTAGCTACAGTTGCCACGGCTTACACGGTGTGCGCCTTGATCATGCTGAATATGGCCAGCAGGCCGTTGCTGTCTTCGAGAAGGTTGCTGAAGGAAATGAAGAGGTGGAGAGGATGTCCCTGGTTTCGAAGGGAGGTGACGGCGTTTAGACCTCTAGGATTGAGAGCAGGACCGTTCCATGTCATAGACACAATGCGAATGCCGATGATGATCAGGTTTTGTTTGCAGAGAACATTTTTGCTAGTGGTCAACACAAAAACGGCGGTCAATTGGGGGTCGACAAGCTTATAAAGGTGGACATTACCAATAAATGGGTTTTTTACAATTGTTCGAACACTTTTAAGGTTTACAAATAATTTCAAATTTGGCAGTTTTGACAAATTACTCTATCAGACGGTTATTAATGTGACACATTTCAGTTCCGGGTGGCATGAAATCTGAGGAAATGCAAATCTGATGAACTCGATCCCGAAAAACGGAAGAATGTTTGCCAACTGTGCAAAAAATATCAGAATGTTTTTGCTAATTTCGCGATTTGGTATTTGGTTCCGTTTTTTAAACTTCAAATACGAAACTTGATGATGTGACTGACTTGATGACTTAATTGGCATAAGTAGATATCCACATCCAATTGAATCTATTAAAGTTATTAGCATTTGTGTCCTGGAGTTCGAGTCCAGTTAATATGTGTCTAGACGTATGTCTTCAGTTATATTAGTACGATCTCAATTTTAGCAGTCACTCTGAGAGTTCGCCTCAGACTCAATTCTGTCCTTGTCATATTCACACAACTCTGTGCGTATCATGCAAAGAATCCATGCATTACATTGAATAAATTATACACGT
Organism: Alloscopus bannaensis; assembly: GCA_027743745.1. Taxonomy (NCBI): domain Eukaryota; kingdom Metazoa; phylum Arthropoda; class Collembola; order Entomobryomorpha; family Entomobryidae; genus Alloscopus; species Alloscopus bannaensis. The sequence continues at coordinate 9,983 of JAHZMW010002872.1, forward strand.
ATACACACATATACGTCACATTGTATAAGCAATCAAACTTTATTTTTTATCTCTGATACGAAAATCGGATAATACTAGGATGCATCATTCGACTACAAGTTGACCTTGACAATTGAGTCATATAAATTTAATAACATTTTGTGTTGTTGATTTCTTTTAGCAATAAATTTTCTTACCTCTTTCAATTACCAAACTACACAAGCCAATAAAGAAATTTGTGTTGATCAAAGTTTTGCATCGGCAAATGTTCGTGGATCTATAAATCATTTTTGTTCCATAATCGTCTGATTGTAGATTTTATATAATCCAAGCAGACCGACAAAAGTGCTGAAGTAGAAGAGGGTCTCAAAACGTAATTTTACATCGAGTTGCATTTACAGTCTCAACGCGGAGATTCAACCTCATTAAAGTAAAAGCTTCCGACAGCCGCATAGAAACCTTTTATTATTTCTCCCCAACGTTTGGCTTGTTTACTTGCGATGTAAAGCATACGGATCGGTTCCAGGACAAAATTCATTTCTGAATATTCCATATTTCACGTAATTTGTACTGAAAATACGATAAAACTTTTGGTTTCTACGAATAGAGTTTACAAAATTATTTTGCGTACTACGCATTCTTAAATTAATTTTGTAGTACTACTAACAGATTTTGAACAAAATAGGATTCATTTCCAGTGCTTGAAAGTCCACTTTTATTTACACTGAACTTGTGTAATTATCTTAAAATATCACTACTACCTCAGTAAATGAAAGTGAAACCGAGAAAAGTTTTTTAAAAGTCGTTTTGCTCAGTTATCAAAGCATGGAATAATGTTTTAATATATATACACTAGAATGAGACCTATTCGTTATAAAGTTGGAAAGAAAAAACCTACTTTGTGATTGTGATTGTGATTTATTTCGGTAATGTCTTCAACCATAGTACAGATCAAATACAATCTGCTACTTTAGCTGGTGACATTGGATGATGAGAACCAATGACACAAGCTAGAGAATAATTCATAATTCTGTGGCGCCAAACAATACTTTTTCCACTCTGATTAGCTCTTGATTACAAAATTAAAACGTCACGTGGGCAAAAGTGGGATGTGGCTTGCTTGCCAACTTCACAACGAATTGCTCTTATTCTTGTGTATATGTATGTTAAAACATTATTCTATGTTATCAAAGCAATTCGCTTGATTTTGTAATCTTTGAGGTAACATGGATTTTTTATTAACGAGTAGCCGCTAGCGTTGCTACTTGTTAATGCAGTTGAAGTTGTTCATTTAGACAAACTAAATGAAGTTCAATCATTTATGTAAAATTACGAATATATTGTGATTTTCAGATATTGTGTTGTGTTGGACTTCCCAGAAACGTATTACTACTTGTTAGTAGAAAATTTTGATCAACTCAAACGAAACCTGTCACACTGATAGTCTTTTGGTGAAATCTTCTGCAGCTTACCAAGAAACTGACTACGACAGGTTATATAAACTTGGTATCTGCAAAGCGACCTCGACAAGGGTTCCATATTTCAGTTTAAGCAGAAGTCCTTGCTTGACTCATTCCTCAAGCTGCATTAATAAGCAGCCTTATTACCCCCATTTAAACAAGCAAAACTGACTCATACATGCAACCAACGGGAAAAAATTCCGAAGTTTAAATCTAATGAAATACGAAAACACAATTTTTTAAAATAAAGCTCTTTATGGCTAGTCATGAGTATTTCAACATATGTAGCACATTGTCACCATGATGAGAAGCAGGTTCATTTTGGGCTAGCTGTGACACAACCATGACAACCGGGAGGGACAGTTCTAAAAACGGAGCTTTGACGCTACATAATTTATAGAGGTCCCTAACTGGGAAACACGTTTAGGTAATTAAAATCTTAACCTACTTTTTACTGGTCGTAACTAAACGTCAGTTCTTTCTAGGACAACATTTGGTTGCAATTCTCCGTCACAATGGTGAACAGGTATTGCCTCGACATACTTCAGACCATAGCCAAATCAGCAGAAGTTTTCGGACTGTTTCCACTAAAATTTTGGGGTCATCAAAAACTCTAGCGAAACACCCATTTCAGGACACACCAAGCGATGAGTGTAGTTTTCGGCTTTGGATTCGTTTTCACAGGAGTTGCCTCATTAATTGAAATGATGAACATTGTATTCTACTCAGGAGTCAAAAATCTGCTTGCGGTATCCCTTCACGGATTTGTTTTAGCTCTTTACTCCCTTTATGGCTCTACACTTGACAGTTGGCACACCAAATCAAATGAGTGGATCCAAATTTTTGGACACCTCTTCCAAAGTCATTGGAAAGAAATAAAATTTAAAAAATCTTCATCTGTTGTTCTCATCGTCATCATCACTTTGATTTCAGTCCCTTTATTCGCGTCGCATACAATCCCAAGCCTAATGTTTGGAATTTGGGTGCGACAAGTTTCCCAGGTTTGGTTAAATGTTGCGCAATCATTTTCGGAGAAGAAAGCGTCGCCTGATTGGGGCCGGTTTTGTGCGCCATGTTACTCTCAACCGTGATTCCAACAGTGGCGCTTGGAAGTGTCATGGCGAACCTTACTGACGGCATGTTCCACTCAAAATTCTTTGACGTTAACAAGCACCGTCGTCAGAAATGTTAGAGGATCTCGGGAGATTGAAGCGTTGGTTACGTCCTTCCATTGGGAGCTTCATGTGTTCGTGATCATGTGCAACGAGTGGCTGCTAAACCACGCGTGGCCATTGATCCAGTTGAATGGCTCCGTGTTAATCATCACGTTTTTTACTCGTTTATTATGTTCAGTCAAACGTTGTCTGGATACATATTGATCCTCCTAGCTACCGTTGCGACGGGCTTCACGGTGTGTTCTTTGATGATGCTGAATTTTGCGAGTAGGCAGTTGTTGTCATCGACAAGGTTGCTGAATGAATTGAAGATATGGAGAGTGTGCCCTTGGTTTAGGAGTAAGTTGAAGGCGCTTAGGCCTCTAGGATTGAGAGCGGGGCCGTTCCATGTCATAGACACATTGCAAATGCCGATGATGATCAGGTTTTGTTTGCAGAGAACATTTTTGCTAGTGGTCAACACTAAAAACGGCGGTCCAGTGGGAGTCGTCGAGTTTGTGAAGTTGGACATTCATTTCTAGTTTTAGGTTAACATCCTGTGAATGTTTGAAAGCTTGCTACCGTGATACTGTGTTTCACTTTATGTTATGAAAACTGGAGTTCAACGGAAATCTCTTCGATCCGTTTGACATATTTAATGTCAGATATGACGTCAAATAATTTTTTAAAAATTTGTAATATCCAACGATCTCTAACGTCTTTAAATGATAATCAGGTTCAGATATATTATACTCGTTTGATATGAATGATATGTATCGATTGTAGCTTTAAAATCGATTTATATAGTTTTAAAATATTCAATTGTGCTAGCCGCCGTCGTAAGTTGAAAATTATTGTGTAGCAACCAAGTTCCTTTATTTCGCATACCAAAACCTTGTATTGATATTAACGAAAATTTTTATAACAAAAGGAAGGTTTCAAATGATATCCATAAAGCTAACCTTTGTATTGAATACCTATGAACTACTATTTTAAATTCAATGGGTTCATTTTATAATCATCTGTAATATATTAAAATATGAAGAAGCAAATTCGGTTCGTCTAGCTTGAAAAGTTTTTTTTATATCAAATGGTTTATAATTACACATCTAATAAAGGCAGGTATATTTTTGTGGAAAAACTATTTTTACGGATTTACGGAAAAGGAAATGGAAAAACTGCAAACTTACACGGAAAATCCTGTGTAAACATTCACACGCTTGCCATGTACTAATGATTATTAAACGTTGTTAGATACAGCAAATTGGTTTAAAACTTTTAAATATCCGCAAATTGTTCTATAGAAGAGCCAGTGCAACAAACCAACGTTTAAGTTATCATGTATCGTGCTTAAAAACCATGAGTGATGAAGTATTTTTAGTACAGTGTAAAATTTAATTGTTCCATTTATTTCCGTTTTTGCATTTCCACCAAGCTCCTAGTTTATTCACGTATAGGTATACGTTTTTCCGTTCCGTTTTTCCATGGCACATATTTACATCTATTTACGTTGCATTTAACATTTGAGAAACTTGTGGTGATTTAGTTTATTTATTGATAATAGGAGTGGAAAAGGTTTCTCTATCCATAGCATGACTCAGCAGAGGTACAAACAAGTTTTTATAAAATTTTAAAGCGAGTTCAGTGCCGAACGGTGTCACTTAGGCGCCCTGGACAAACGCTAAAAAATTTTGCCCCTTTATAATTATTAAGTAGCATATTATTTACTACAAATTTGAAGTCATTTTTTGGATATGGGTGCTAATTTTAAAGCGTTTTGAGTTGATTGATATGGTTTCGGGTTTATTTTAAAATACTAGAAGATAATGTTAAGATATTTTACGTTAGTACAACCCAACCTAACCTTTACCAAACCCGACCAAACCCAACCAATCCCAACCAATCCCAACCAATCTCAACCAAACCCGACCAAACCCAACTTAGCATTATACTACATATTTGAAATTTATTCTTAGGCATGGGAGCTAATTTTAAGGCATTTTTAGCTAATTGATGTGGTTGCGGGTTTTTAAATATATTTTTGGTTGTTTGGATATTTTACGTTAGTTGTGAAATATTTTTGTTAAGGTTTTGGATATTCTGCGCTCTTTCAATCGGCGCCATAGAGGGCGGCGACATCGTCCTCCAATAGCGGTTAGGCTTTGAAACAGTTAGAGTGAGAAAAAACGTATCTTTGTCCCGATGTTTTACATATACTTCACTTTTTGCCTCAATAAGGCTCGTACACAGTTTAGCCCATAAATTAATTTCCTCGGTTGATTTGAATAAATTATAAATAGATTTGATATGTCGTGGATTGTGCGTGATAAGCACTAACCTTGACGAGTCGCGTACTTACGAGAGGACAAATAAAGGACCTAATTGCTTATGTCACAGGTTCAACTTTGTGTAAATCAAAAAAAGCTTGACTGATTGTCAATATTAGACTCTCCAAAATCAACAGACAGAACATTTTCAAATTAAAATTTAATCAAAACGTATTTTGACGATTGCCTAAGCTTTTGACCAAAGTATATTTAGGTTCGGCGACAACCGTTGTCCAATCCATATCGCTGTCAAAATGGTGAGTAGGTATTGCCTCGACTTACTTCTGGCTCAAGCCAAAACGACCGACGCTTTTGGAGTGTTTCCGTTAAAGTTTTACAGTAATCGTATAACCGTTTCCAGAAATAAACCGACGTTTGAGGTCTTCAGCATCGGGCTGGCATTAACAGGAGTTTTTTCTCTAATTGAAATGCTGAACATGTTACTCTACTCAGGAGTCGACAATCTGCTCGCAGTATCCCTTCATGGATTTGTTTTAGCTGTTTACTCCGGTTATTGCTCTACAACTCACAGTTGGTATACAAAGTCGAGGGAATGGAGACAAATTTTCGGATACCTTTTCCAGGGTCATTTGAGAAAGCGAAAATTTGTCAAAACAGTTTATACTGATGCCCCGTTCAAATTACGTAGTTCGGATACGGCGGTGAAGGTGATTATTACGTTGTTGCCAACGATTTTGTTTGTGTTGCACATTTTCCAGAGTGTCATTTCTGGAATTTGGGTGCGACAAAATTTTCCACTTTTGGTCAAATGTTGCTCATTCGTTTTCGGAGAAAAGAGCATCGCCTTGTTGGGACCGGTTTTAGGCGGAATGTTACTCTCCGCCGCAATTCCCGGAGCGATGCTTAGCAGTCTCATGGCGAACCTCTGCACCGTATCGGCTTGTTCCACTCAGAAATCTTTGACTTTGATAAGCTCCGTCGTCAGAAATGTTGAAGGATCTTCAGAAGTTCAATCAATAGTGACGTCTTTTTATCGGGAGCTAAATGTATTTGTAATCCTCTGCAATGAGTGTGTGCAAAACCATGTGTGGCCGCTGGTCCAATTGAATGGCTCCGTGGTTATCATCACGTTTCTTTACTCGATTATCATGTTCAGTGAAACGTTGTCGGGATCCAAGTTGTTTATTTGTTTTGCGATTGTGACTGCCTTCACTGTGTGCCCTTTGATGATGCTGAATTTTGCGAGTCGGCAGCTCCTTTCATCGACGAGGTTATTGAAGGAATTGAAGAGATGGAGAGGGTGTCCCTGGTTTCGGAGGGAAGTGAAGGCGTTTCGGCCGTTAGGATTGAGAGCGGGACCGTTTCACGTTATTGACACAATGCGAATGCCGATGATGATCAGGTTTTGTTTGCAGAGAACATTTCTCCTGGTGGTTAACACGAAACAATGCTAAGTGGAGTTGGGAGTGTGGAAAAGTAAAACTCGTTTCCCAGAAAAATAATTATTATTTCTTACCTAATAATGGTTTTGAAAGCTCATTTCTCAAATTTTTTAAATTGAAGATCGTTGAAGTATGCAGCATGCAACCAAAATAAAAAAATACTTGTAATAAAAATAATGTCGGTTGTGAAGTTTAGAACATGCACGACTTGCTGTTCCGAAAAAATCTTAAAGCCATTTGTCGTTTATTTGTGTATAAACCTGGCCGTATCAGTTACTTAATTTTATTTGAAAATTTGTTTTGCAATATTGTGTGCTGAAGCGTAGTTTTTCTCTTTGACATTGAAGTTAAACGTAATGACGTAAGTCAGCCAGAACGTGAGCACTATGTTTTTATGCACCTGATTTTTGCAATTGTTTTGCAAAAAAGCGACATTTCGGAATGTTGCAGTGTTTTCATCACTTCATTAAATCGGGGCTGCTCTGATGTTGTTGATGTTGGCAGTTGTTGATTTTTCTAAACTCACCCCCATCCACAAGCTCGTTTATCTCTGAAAAAAAGTCTTTTTCGCAATTTTTTAAAAAAATATATAAAAAACTAATTCGATTAACGGACTTGGGGCAGCGGAGATTTTGGGGTTCGAAAATTTTTTTATACAGTTAATGTTATAAAAAGTAGGGGGTAGAAACCACTTTAACATAAATAGGATGCTACATATAATTTACTGTATATTAATTTATCTATGCATTAATGCATGACCTCTTTTTAACAAACAGTCAATAACTTGCATTGGAGTAAATTAACAATCTATAATCAATTGCAACAACAAAGATGAACACTGGTCACATGCCAAGAAATACCATTCCCTTTACCAAACCACAACCCCACCCCCCAGTGAGGGTGGAATTCAAAATTAACGAATTTTGAAAATTCTAACGGTTAATTGTGTGTAATTGTTCACCCTAAAGCTGATGAAACCAACAAAATTTGATTTGAATCCTTTCAACCCCGTTTACCGCACTTACCTCTCAACAAGGCTGGGGGGAGGAGTAGAAATCAGAATTAACTAATTTTGAAAATTTTAACGGTTAATTATATTTAGTAGTCCACTCTGAATATGATGGCACTAACAAAATGTGATTTCAATCCCTTCAACCCCTTTTACCCCACTTACCCCGTAGTGGAGGTATGTAGTATAGCAAGTGACTGGGAGGGAATATATGCTTAGTCTACGAGGTAATATTATATATGTATATTTGGCAGTCGTGTAATGTACATATACCGTGTAGGTGTTGATCAATATAAACCTATTTATGGCATTTCATATGCGAGTAGTGAGTGATGGCAAATACATGTATATAAATGTTTTTTATTGAGTATAAAATAGTAGTACCCAATACATATTCTTTTTGCAAATACAAAAATATGTGTTCAGCTTAATATGGTTTAAATGTAATATGGCTGAGCGGACCTGAAAAAAATACAACAAAAAACATACTATTAGGTTTTTTTGTATATAGTCTTATCACATCAGGTATTGAATCTCATTTCTATGTACTGTATATATATGCAAGAAATGCAAATAAAAATGCGAGATTCATGCATAAATTTGTATACTTCTTAGCTTCTAAACCTTACTTTGAACTTCGTACTGAATAGTTCGAGAACCGAAACCAAGTTTTCGAAATTGTTTGCACCAAGCCGTTATTCTAAGCCATAAAATTATAATACATTATAAATTCTTAACACTCATAGTCAGAGAGTGGTGTGTTACACTGAGATATATGCCATAGACACACTAACTTTTTATCAATTTCTATACATTTGTATATTCACTATTGCCGTTTAATTTATCTTCGGTCAGTTTTCCAATTACAAGTTAGGCTTGGGTTTTCATTAATGCTGCATAATTTTGAATCCATATTATGCTTATAAGTTCCTTAATGCTTTCCATTGAATTGCACGGATTCGCATTTATAAAACTCATATGCCAAGCATGGATTTATTACGGACTTCCCTGTGAATCGTATAGCTGATCATCGTGAGTAAATGAGTACTGCTGTAGAGTTGGTGAAACTGACGTTAAGTGGGCAAAAATATCCTCTTTTGAAAATGGTTGAACCGAGCCTCTATTTTGAGCTGTATCGTTGAAATAAATGGCACATACTAATGGTGTCCCGCGTTTTTATGAGTGCATTTTATTTTTTTTAGCGTTATATGTTAATTTTTTATTATAATTTGTTTGTTAAATATGGTAACCTTTAGTTTTAACAACACCATGCAACGTTTTTTCCAACTTTTAAATACTTTTTCAGTGAGTGCAGATGACATTCTGGTCCACACCTCTTGCAGGACTTCCGGAGGCCGTCGAGAGTACCGGCACGTCTATTGTAAACTTCTGTTTCAAAAAACTTAATCCAAAAAATCTTGGGTGACTTAATAGGAATCTCCGTTTTTATAAAAGCTTTTATGGGACAATGCACTGACGTGATGAATGAAGACCTTGGACTCTATTTCCTTCATTACTAATGCTTTCAGTAAATCCTCTACATACCGCTCCGGATTTATCTTCACGCTTGGGGGGCTACTTCATATACGGCAATACTTTGCGACCCGAAATAGCACCGGTGATCATTAGTTGGTCAGTTTGGTTGCTTGCAAATAACTTGCACACAAGTCTATCTGAGCCAATGCTCTTGTAAATTGAAAATAACTTTATTACATTCATTATTGTCTACCTCTAATTTAAGAACATTTGGGTATAAATTTGTATTAAACACAAACACGGTTGCCTAATTTTTGAGGTCAAAGTTGGTTAAGGACAACGGTTGGTTAAGGTTGTGCGTTTAGAATCGGAATCAACGACAACTATTTTCCAAGCCATTTTATATTTAAATGATGCAAAAAATGTAGACAAAAGTATTTAGGTGTCACTACTAAATTTTTTATGAAAATCATCGTGTAATGAACTTTTCATTGACGCATTATCCAATCGGGAAACGTCATATTTTCCTTCCTCTCAAATTAATCATGTTCCAAAGCATCGGTTAAACTTTAATTTTTTAATTTATGATGCGAAAATCAGTTAAAACTAAAACGCATGATTTGACTAGTGTTGACATTGACTTTGAGTGATGCAAATTTAATAACATTTTGTATTGTTGATTTCTCTTACCAATAATTTTTTTTACCTTTTTCAATTACCAAAATACACAGAGCAATAATGAAATTTGTGCTAATTAAAGTTGTGCATCGGCAAATGTTTGTGAATCTATAAACAATTTTTGCTGTTTCATAATCCATTAATTTTTTATTTTATATAACGCAAGGAAACCAACAAAGAGTGTTGAAGAAGAGTGTGAAAAGTTGTGACATTAGAAATGGGACAGTCGAAGTGACAGCAATTTGCAGCGGTTACAAGTAGTAATACCTCCCTGGGAAGTTAGCCAATGGCTTAAAAGTTCAATATATATGTCGATTTTGCATCGAGTTGCATTTAAAGTTTTTAATGGGCAGATTCAACCCCATTAATGGAAAAATTTCTAAGAGTAACAGCAACTTTTTTCTAATTTTACCCCGACGTTTTGTTTGTTGAGGTGGTAAGTGAAGCATTCAGATTAGTTGCAGGAAAATGTTAATCTTTGAAACTTCCACATTTCAGGTGGTTTGTACTGGAGAATATGATAAAACTGTTGGTTTCTACGTATAAAGTTTAGAAAACTATTTTGCGCGCTACGCATTTTGAAATGCATTTTGTAGTACTATTAACAAATTTTTGACATTTTTCCAGTATTTTCAAGCCCACTTTTATTTATACTTTAAATTTGTCAAATAATCTCATAGTATGCCTACCAATTTCAAAAAAGTATTTGTAACAAAGGAAGAGTTTTGTAAAAAAATGGTTTGTTTACTTATAAAAGTAATTCGCTGGACTATGTAAACATCGGGGTACCATAAGAAAAAAAATGGGTTAACAAGTAGCAGCTGGTGTTCTTGTTAGTAGCAAAAATTGTTTTGTGCTTAGCACAATCAAGGCCAAAACATAAACTATAAACTCAGACTAAAACATGTTACACTTGTAGTGTAACTACGATTAGTTATGTAAACTTGATATCCCTAAGGTAACTAACCTCGACAAGAGTCCCATATTTCACTTTAAGCAAACGTCCTGGGTTGATTCGTTGCTCAAGTTGCATAAATAAGCAGCATTTAAACAAGTAAAAGTGACTCCTAAGTTAAAAGTTAAAATATAGTCTTATTAAATTTTTCATTGGCTAGCCCTGAGTACATATATACACGCAACATGCCTCCTGCCACAATGACAAGAGAAGGTTTATTTGGGCTAGCTGTGACACACCCATGACAGCCTAGAGGATCAGTTCTAAACAGAGTTTTTGTGGTAAATAGGATGCCCCTAACTGGGAAACACGTCGACTAAGTAAAGTCTGAACCTACTTTTTACTTACACAAAACTTCAGTACCACTTACATTTGGGAGCACTTCGTCACAATGGTGAACAGATATTGCCTCGACATACTTCAAACCCTTGCCGAATCTGCAGAAGTTTTCGGAGTGTTTCCGTTAAAGTTATGCAGTCGTCGTCGGCTCAAGCGTAACACACATTCCAGGACACATCAAACGATGAGTGTGATCTTCGGCTTTGGACTACTCTTCACAGGGGTTGCCTCCTTGATTGAAATGTTGAACATTGTATTTTACTCAGGGATCGACAACCTGCTCGCGGTATCACTTCATGGATTTGTTCTAGCTCTTTACTCTGGTTACGGCTCCACAGTTCACAGTTGGCACACGAAACAAAATGAGTGGATCCAGATTTTCGAGCACCTTTTCCAAAGTCATTGGAAGAAAATGAAATATAGGAAATCTTCTTCGGCTGTGTTAAACGTCATCATCACTTTGATTCCAACCACTTTATTCGTGTCGCATACCATTCAAAGCCTCATCTCTGGAATTTGGGTGCGACAAAGTTTTCCAGTTTTGGTCAAATGTTGCGCCTTTGTTTTTGGAAAAGGTTTTGTCGCCTGGATGGGGTCTGTTTTGTGCGCCCTGTTACTCTCAACCGTGATCCCCACAATGGCGCTTGGAAGTCTCATGGCGAACCTTTGCGTACTAACGGCATGTTGCACTCAGGAATCTTTGACGCTGATAAGCTCCGTCGTCAGAAATTGTGAAGGATGTTCAGAAGTTAGATCAATAGTGACGTCCTTTTATCGAGAGCTGCATGTGTTCGTGATCCTCTGCAACAAGTGCTTGCAAAACCATGCGTGGCCATTGCTCCAGTTGAATGGCTCCGTGTTAATCATCACGTTCCTTTACTCGTTTATCATGTTCAGTCAAACTCTGTCGGGATACATATTGCTTCTCTTAGCTACCGTTGCTACAGCTTTCACGGTGTGCTCCTTGATGATGCTGAATTTTGCGAGTAGTCAGTTGCTGTCATCAACAAGGTTGCTGAAGGAATTGAAGAGATGGAAGGGAGTGCCCTTGGTTTCGGAGGGAAGTGAAGGCGCTTAGACCTTTAGGATTGAGAGCAGGACCGTTCCATATTATAGACACAATGCGAATGCCGATGATGATCAGGTTTTGTTTGCAGAGAACATTTTTATTGGTGGTTAACACGAAAACGGCGGTCACATGGGGATCGATATTGTGAAGGCGGACATTTTTTAAAATTTAAACCTAAACTTAAAAACCAGCCAAATATTTCAAACCCCCAAAAAGCCTTGCTGGAATTCAAAAACGGCTGAAATTACTCTATAATGAATTCATTTAATATATTTCATTAGTTTTTTAGCAATCGTGCTTACACCAATGTGTTCAATGGTTATTGGAAGACGTTTTAGGTTTAAATTGTTCCAATTGTTCGAGGATTACAGACTTGTATTATAAACAATGCTTAACTTAGTATATACTATTTTTGTGATAGTGCATAATAAATGTATGTCGAGCGACAAATTTCAGTAATTCTAAATTTTACATACTTGGATCAATTGTAAATAGATTTTATATATTCTCTATGGCGCGTCATTACATTGCCACACCTCTGAACGAATTTCATATTGACAGGAGGACGATCAAGTGAGTCACTTGATCGTCGACTTGAAATTTTGCCGTCTGAACCCAATGTGAAGAATATTTATTTAAAGCCTCTGAAATATTTCCGGCAGTGTGTATGAAAGCTTAAAATGGTTTTATTGCGCACAATGTCGTCGTCTAATTCAATATCATTTAAAGGATAGACCACTAATAGGGAGACTCATTTTGGATTTTTATTGTAAAAAAAGTGGCAAGGTTTATTTAGACAAAATTGCCATCGTTAGATAATATATGTAAAATAGTATTAAAGTAGTATCCTTGAAGAACCCTGTATCCGATGTTGCGCATTATTTTCATACAGCTCTCTATCACTGTTTTTCCTGACTCCATCGCCACGTCTCCATTTCTCCAACTGCTATTGCTCTATATGGTCTTAAATCCGCGGATACTTTTGGGTAGGTTGGTTCGTTTGAAGTACTCAACTTTACATAATGCCCTGAAAGTTTCAAATCTTTTGGCCTGGGGAACGTTGGGGGTATTTTGACATTTCTCGACAACCATAACCAGCACGTTAGAAATAATTTTTTACACTGTTCTGCATCTCGACTTGGCACGCTCCTCCTGGTCCTTGATATATTTAGGTGCCCGTTGTTTGGTATAAGCTTTAATGCCCAGCCTTTGAACTTTAATCTTGCAAAGAGTTGGGCGGCTAGTGTGATGAGTTTGTAGCTAATACCTACTGATCATTTGGGATATTGTAGATTTGGATATGCCTTTGTCAGTGAAGTGTTTAACTGCTTTTAATTGGAAAAACTTTGTCACATTTTTGTAGTAGGAAATAACGCGTTTGAAAAGTGCTTCGTTGAAATTGTGTGCCATTTTTGGGAGGCAACGGAGACAAATGAAAGATATGAAATAAATACACCTTGAATATGAGCAATCTAAAAATGAAGTCGGGTTTGAGTCGTTTTATCTATGTTTCATCTTATCTCTTATCAAAGTGAGTTTCCCTATTCATGGTCCACCCTTTAATTGTAATTAAACCACACGCCATGATGGTTGCCTAATTTTATCTGTCAATGTTGGTACAGGTCAGGAATCATTTACATTTAAAGTTTCAGGTGACGTATCAAATCATTGATGTGACGTAAAATATGTTAATAAATTTCACTCTTTAGGATTAAAACTACGTAGCATACCTCATTTCAAATGGTAAATTGTGATTTTAAAATATTCAACGGTTGATAACGGTCACTTACATGATACCACACATTGCAGTTAATTTGCGGGATAGACTGAAAAAGTGAAACCTTTTCATCTAAAAATGCTGCTTAAAAAACGTAAATTTTTATCCTCATCTCTTACATATAAGTACTTTTATTCTTGGCCGCAATATGACTAGGAAACATTTTAGTTCAAATCAATTTCCATGGTTGATTTGGATGAACTGCAGATAGGTTTTAAATATCATGGATTTTACGTGATAACACAACTCTACACAAATCTCATACTGACGAGTGGAAAGCTACAGGAGAAATGAAAGCTAATAAGTGACGTGTTTAATTCCGGTTGACGTAGGTGTAAATCTACATTTTCTATGGTGGAAGTACAATATCGCTGCTTTACATTCAACCCTTACCAAGGGTCTAGGCTTTTTTCCAACAAGGGCACTTCCCAACAAGAGTCCATTTCCCTACGCGGCCTTTTTTCAACGGACTTGTTTCCCAACGCTGTTTTTCCCTAACATAATTTGTTTCCCAACACTGTCTTTCCCTAACATAATTTGTTTCCCAACGCTGTCTTTCCCTAACATAATTTGTTTCCCAACACTGTCTTTCCCTAACATAATTTGTTTCCCAACACTGTCTTTCCCTAACATAATTTGTTTCCCAATATATTCTACCCCACACGGCATTTTAAAAAGCAATCTACAAGCTAATTTTCTACTGCCAATTATATAAAGTCTCTAATACATATACATGATTTTCCGGAGCACGGAATTTGATCTTGGGTGGGGTAGAATACGTTGGTGGTTCGAAAAAACACTTATAATTATGCACGTGATGTCTGTACGTTTATCCGTCCGGCTGGCCGTCCAAACGATATATTCAAAGCAAATGGACTTTTTGAAATTCTGACTTCAACACATTAGTAAAGGCAAAGATAGCGTGGTCGAGTTCATGTACCAGCCCATTGCCTCATTCCAAACCGGGTCAAATTGTTATTAAAATTGTTATTAAACCACACATTTACGATTGCCTAATTTTTGCGACCGAAGTTAGCTATTGGTCAAGGCAATACACATTTAGAATCAGAATCAGTGACAACCGTTGTAAAAGCTATTTCGCTGTCAAAATGGTGAGTAGGTATTGCCTCGACGTACTCCTGGCCCAAGCCAAAACGACCCACCCGCTTGGAGTGCTTCCGGTGAAGTTTCACAGTAATGGTATAACCGTTTCCACAAATAAATCGACTTGTGTGATCTTCAGCATCGGGCTCGCAGTAACAGTCGTTTCCTCACTAATTGAAATGCTGAACATGGTACTCAGGAGTCTACAATCTCGCGGTATCCGTTCATGGATTCGTTCTAGCTCTTTACTTTGGTTATTGCTCCACAACTCACAGTTGGTACACAAAGTCGAGTGAATGGAGTCAAATTTTCGGGCACCTCTTCCAAAGTCATCTGAGAGAAGAAAAATTTGTCAAAACGGTTTATTCTGATGCCCCCAAGCAAACTGGGTAGTTCTGATACAGCGGTGAAAGTGAAAGTTATTATAACGTTGATGCCAACTCCTCAAAAATGAGTTTTGTTTTCAACTTCTGAATTATATTTTGTATGCCTAATATAAACTTTCCCGGTAACATATTTACATTCAATAGTAGTTCAATAGTTTGCTGTAGTACCGTTTGATGTGGTTTTAATTTTATTTCCGTGTTGGTGACAGTAAAATTACAATTACAGGATTTTGTCGTACCAGTACAATAATCCATTAAAATGTCTATTTAATAAATATTGATAAATATTCTAGAAATATTATGTAAACACTATACTCAAAATCATTGTGATCTTTAAACAAATTATTTTGCTGAATTTTAAGCACGCATCTCATCATTTATTGACGAATATCTATCTGGTGGTCTGTTTTTTCGTATTCCACACGTCTACTGCCGACATTTCAACCATTGTCATATCTTTGTGGAGCCCCACACTGCACTCCAGCCAACAATTTGTATTTGTGCCACACACTCTTACTCCATTCGATCACTGTCATAACCACATCTTTCGGAGTGAGCCCCCTTGCACAACGATGGAGTATCAATTTGAAGTACTCCACCACGCATAAAATTAGTGCAGTCGTTATGAGTCCAAAAAATGAATAAAAAATGACAACCACATTATCCGACAAGGCAACCGCTGCGACACCCCCAGTTTCAATTCTTTGTGCAGAGTTTTCAATCCGCATTCGATGGATCCAGTCAGTCCACTCGTGCCACAACGACGCGAGTCCATACTCGCTCAAAAAGCGTACCCTCAAAACCATCGGGACAAGTGGCCTCGGAACATTCTCGAACTGATAACCTCGCCATCCTCCAAAAGCTCCTTCTTTGCTGCGAGATACATACTGCAAGTTACTGGAACTCCGGTTGTGAACCTTGATTTGAAATCGGTTCTCGGACTCCGCGACATACTCGCTATTCGCAATGAGTACCGAGTTATTACACTTCGACACGGTGTCCAGCAAATCTTCTTCCATCACGTAGCCTATAGGAGGGAGCCACTGTCTTTTCAAAAAAATATTCCATGAGAATGGCAAAGCCATTTTTTACTAAACATTGCATGTAGGTCTCTCCTACAAAAATTGTGGAAATACTCAAATAAAGAATAGTTAGTACTCAGAAAAATGATCAGCGATTGAGCATTGTCAAAAAAGAGTTTTAAACTAAATTTATTCACTTGTTAAAAACACACAAGAAAAAATGTTCTTTGCAAGCAGAACCTCATCACAATCTGCATTGTTTCAATAACATGAAATCATCCATTCTCAATCAAACGGGAATTTTTTTTGGTGTACCCAATTTTTAGAAACATACCAGAAATGCACTTGTTGTTTGTGCTCACAACTTAAATTAGGTGTTTAACTAAATGTCTTTTTAGTTATGTATTATTATTGGTTGTGTTATCCGATGGACTTTGACTCAAAACCCAAAACAAATGCAATTGCGCCGAAATCAGCTTTTACGTCGTCGAAAACGGGCTGGCTACATGTTATTTACTTTTAACCTCCTCGCTGGCCAATCAAAAGCAAATCGACTATCCGCTGAATACAAAACAATTGGAACACCAGAGGAGTGCTCCCGTCAATAAAATTACTCACTCCCATCGCCACCTTTAACACTGGACACGACCGAAGGACACGACGCCCTATTCCAGCCTCCTTTCTAGTCATTTCCACATTTTGTCTTCGAAGCTCGCTCAAAGTCACTTTTGAGTCAGTGTAAACTCTGGCAGCGAAAGTATACCCAAAAACGACAACTGCACATGCTTCAACGCTAACTAATACAAAAACCAGTTTCATCGGCAACGGAATCCCGGTCGAAGGACTGATTAATGCAACCACCGGAACCACCTGTGCCACGCCTCCTGAAATCAGCAATACGAACAAGGCATT
The DNA here is from genome assembly GCA_027743745.1 of Alloscopus bannaensis. NCBI lineage: Eukaryota > Metazoa > Arthropoda > Collembola > Entomobryomorpha > Entomobryidae > Alloscopus > Alloscopus bannaensis. Next base: position 27,033 of record JAHZMW010002872.1, read on the forward strand.
CGACATGCACCCATTGTAACACGAGACGATAAGGCTAAGGCGCCGAAGTTCGATCACAGTGTAAACTCTGGCAGCGAAAGTATACCCAAAAACGACAACTGCACATGCTTCAACGCCAACTAATACAAAAACCAGTTTCATCGGCAACGGAATTCCGGTCGAAGGACTGATTAATGCAACCACCGAAACCACCTGTGCCACACCTCCTGAAATCAGCAGTACGAACAAGGCATTCGACATGCACCCATTGTAACACGAGACGATAAGGCTAAGGCGCCGAAGTTCGATCTTATCGATTACTCGACGTTGCTTAATTCGATTCAGGTGCCCCAAAAGACATAAAGGTCCGAGCATGAGATCAACGGCCATTGTACTGCCGACGGCAAAGATGATTTTCCACCAAGCCAAATTTATAAAGAACATTCCAATTGTAAATGGAATTTCGAAGTTCATCGAGAATTCTTTGAGAATCGGCTGAAAAATGTTGAAAGGTCCCAATGGCTGAAGAATCGCAGCTCCTGCAATTCCCAGAGGTCCGATGTGAGTCGAAATGAAATTTGTCACGATGAAGAATATTTCTGTCATACGAATTTTGAGGGGTTTGGGGCCCAGTTTTTTGGAACATTCCATATTTTTGAGCGAGTTCAAGAAGCGAGCCATGTCTTCAGGATTGCGACCTCTGCGGAGATAAACATCAGTAGCGAGAACAAAAAGGATGGAAGTCATCAAGGATGACGCTTTATTTGTCACTGAGTCTCCAGAAAATTGCTTCAGTCGCCAAGCGGAGCCGCAACAGTTGATCGTTAAAATTGTGAGACCTGTGAGTAACGCCCGTCGTTTCTTGGATGAGTTTACATGGACAGTGTTTGAGTCGCCGGAGTTGAGGTAAACTAAACCACATAATTTTGG
>JAHZMW010002873.1:0-10540 GCA_027743745.1 Alloscopus bannaensis
GTTGAAAAGGAGATTTGTCATTTTCTGGCTAAAGCGATGCAGTATCAAAACAGGACGGATGGCCATGCGACGAGAAACTTAAATTTAGATGAAGTTTTTACAAAAGAAACAAACTCGCTCCAGCTGTGTCTATTACAGGGTCACAGAAATGAGGGAATGTGTGATAATATATAAATAAAAAATAAAGTTTGTCATGCGGGTGGGTGGGACATGTGTCATTAAAGTCACCATAATTAAACGAATGCACTTTTCGTATTCACATAATAAACAGTTATTTACACTAAAATTGGACCCGTAACCCTTCGTCATAATCTATAACTTAGCAAGTTACGCGAAATTCATTGTATGAAATTCCTAATGAAAGCCTTTACTTCAAAATGTGAATGTACTCATTTTAATCAGACGTTTCCATTTAATTACGCAATTTACACAATCCATTTTATGTGTATTATCGAAAACTTTATTAACTGCAAATGGATTTATTCAGCAACTTTACTTTTAAATGTTTCAAGATCCACTTTGTCAACGTTAGATTAAACTGTATGTTACTAATTTTGCTTTCTTTTTTAAACTGCAAATTGCAACTTAGCTATAATGCGTCTGATACAAGTATTATTCTCCTTCGCTACAAGCAAAAAACAGACTTTCGTATCATTCCTTGATAAAATGCTCAAGTTTAGGAACCGCATCCTCGAAGTACGTATACTATGATATGTGTCATCAATAGTGATAATGAGTGTTGTTTAAATACTTTTTTAAATTATTAAATGCTTGTTAAATTACGGGGTTTTAGCAGACGTACGTCAAAAAAATGTTGTGATAGACCTCCAGGCAAAGAGGGTTTGAAAGTGATCAACAATAATACCGGTTTTCTTGTATTTTTATGAACCACGCCTGCTGTGGTGTAGTACGACTAAATGACTAGGTAAAAACGGTTACACAATTGATGCAGAGAAAGCTGGAAGGGAGAAAATGATGAAGTTAAAGTTAGTCTGATTAAAATAAAGTACAATGCTTATATTCTAATATGTAATTGATTATTTCTCATCTCCAGACTTCTCATCGTCCGCGACATTCTCGTCCTCATCCGGCTCCAGCCGAATGGGAATGACAAACTCCCTCGACTTATTGTTCCGCCCTTTGGAGTCGACATCCTCTTGGTTCGGAACCGAGCCGGAGCTCGTTGACGACGCATTACTGTTCCTATGACTGCTATTGTGAGAGGACACAGGGACACCGGAGGAAGCTGAGGAGGTGGTCTTACTCACAACATAGTTCTTGCTGTTATTACGACTACCACTACCCCCTATTTGGTCGTCGTCGTTAGTGGGGTTGTGGTTCGGACTGGCATGCGTCTCACCGTTATTCTCGGCATTAGTCGTGTTAGCAACTTGTCCGTGATGAGGATACTCACTTCGTGACTGCGGATTGTTATTCACGGAAGCAGAATGTCCAGAGTCGGAGTCACCGGACAGATCTCGGCTCAAACTCCTGCGCCACGCCCCGCCAGGACCGCCAGCGCTTGTTGTCATCGTCACGGAGGGTTCCCGGCTAAACGGCTTGTGTCCTGAGGTGTAACTCCCGGGGGCGGAACTCGCAAAGGATCGTGCTTCAGATGGAGCCCTAAAAATGGGCAATAAGGTGCCTTAGTAAAAAAATGACTATTTTTGACAGCCGTTGTTTATAATGTGTTAAATCGTACCGGTTCATAAATTCCCGGAGAGGAGACTGTCCCCAAAGACCAAAGGTTGTCGGCTCCGTCGACCAATTCGGCGTGATGAGAGGGTCGTCCCGATTAATTCGTCGAGTCAGGTTACGCACACGGTCCAACAAGTTGGAAAAGAGGGACTCTGCAGTGAGCACTTGGAACGCGTCCTCCTCATCCTCCTCCGCCGACGAGAAGGAGTCACTTCTGTCAAGGGGCATGTCAGGTGCGGCTGTGGCGTGCCGTCGTGATCTATTGTATTTTTTTCAGTGTTTTGTTTTCGCAGTGGTTCGAGTGTCCAGAGAGTTTCCAAGTTTTGTCACAGTTACAGAGAGGGGATGGTGCGTGTTGGAGAGTTTTTGTGTGGTTGGAGGGTGGAGAACGTCATTTTTTTGGTGTCATTTTGGTGGAGAGAATATATATGGTGGAACGAAAAAAGAGAAGAGAAGCAGTGAGAAGAGATGGGCTCACATAAGACAGCAACCAGAGTGCATCATCATCATCAGCTTTAGTAGTGGGCCAGAGTGAAAGTAAGAGCGAGAAAAAAAGAGACAAAGCAGAGACAAAATGCAATGCCACTTTTCTCCAGAAAAAAAACGCCGAGAACGCCAAAGAAATTAATGCGCCGAAATAGCCAAAGTTTACTACCCAATTGTCTAGTCTAGAGAGAGAGAGAGTGATTATTTACGCTATTTTTTGGGTGGTTAGTGCGTTTAGCAACAAAAAGTTAAACAGAGAAAGTGATGAGTGCGTGATGATAATGATAAACTACGCTACAGTGAGCGAAAAGTTTTGTAGTTTTGTGAAAAAATATAGTGTTGCTTATCTTTGCTAACTTCACAGGGCTTAAGATACAACTGCTCAAGTTATATGCATCTGGTTGCACGAGACAAGTACGAACAAATTTTTTGGGGGTAATATGATATTTTAAGATTTTGGGGGTTTTTTGTTTCTTAGGGGGTTGTGAACTTACCGATAGCGTTTGAAAGTGGAGCTCGGTGTGACGCCTTGGTCGTCCCCTTGACTTCTGCTGCGAGAGTGGGCTGCTGGTGGAAGTCCAGTTCCGGAAGCGCGTCGACTCCCCGCCGCCGAGATGGAGACGGAGGGTGGCTCGTCGTCGAAGCTGGAATCGCTGAGGAGGCTGGAGTACCGCTTTTGGCGCCCGAAGCGACCTGAGCGCAGTCTCGAGTCGATGCGGAAGTCGTCCTCGCCGGCAGCAGCTTGTGACGCGTCGGCGGTGCTACTCGTGAGATCCTCTTTGGGAGTAACGGTCTGCCCACTGCCTTCCAGTTTGATGGGGATGAGGAACTCTCGAGGACATTTCCGAATTGGCTCGAGCTTTTGAGGTGGGGCAAAACTACAGCTCTCCGTGTCGGAGGAGTCTTGACGCGAGAATAACTCCCCGCCGCCGAGATGGAGACGGAGGGTGGCTCGTCGTCGAAGCTGGAATCGCTGAGGAGGCTGGAGTACCGCTTTTGACGGCCGAAGCGACCTGAGCGAAGTCTCGAGTCGATGCGGAAGTCGTCTTCGCCGGCAGCAGCTTGTGACGCGTCGGCGGTGATACTCGTGAGATCCTCTTTGGGAGTAACGGTCTGCCCACTGCCTTCCAGTTTGATAGGGATGAGGAACTCTCGAGGACATTTCCGAATTGGCTCGAGCTTTTGAGGTGGGGCAAAACTACAGCTCTCCGTGTCGGAGGAGTCTTGACGCGAGAATACGGATCCGGAAGAGTCCAGTCTTCGGAAGGAGTCGGCTCGGGACCTGCCGGTGGAACTGGGTTGAACCGAGGCTGCGGAAGCGGATGCGGAGGGAACGGCGGTGGACGGGGTGGAAGGCTCTGTGGATCCGGCGGCTCCTACTACTTCGTCAGTCAGTTGAATTGGGATGATTCGCTCTGCTTGGGGTGTGGGTGGAGTTTGAGGGGGTGAGGTGACTTGTGGAGCGGACACAGGGAAGCAGACCTCTGTTTTGATTATCTTTTCTGACTCTGGTTTGTTGGCGCGGGGCAACGTGGAAAACTTTTTGGGGCCTTCCTCGCTGTCCAGACCTTTGCCCGCGGAGCCTGAAGACACAATTTTGGTGATCACTGAGGAAATCTGTTTGGCTGCTTGTTCCTTGTTGGTGGGTGGGGGCAGCTTGCTGAGAAGCTTCTGTTTCGCGGCGGCCGCAGGTCCTAACAGAGGAGTAGCAGGTTTCTCGCCTGTATCAGATTCATCAGTTTTATTGCATGCGGCGGTTGAAGTGGAAGATTTCAGATCAGAGTCTTTGGTTGTTGTGGTGGTGGTGGTTTTGTTGGTGGAAGCAGAGTTATTGTTAGGGGTGGCATTCGCAGTGGGCATGCTAGGAGCTTGTTTCTCTTTGGGTTGTGCAGAAGGAAGGTTACGAATATCAGGCAAGGGACTCGTTTTACCTTTTGTTATCATCATTGCAGGCCGTGGGCCACCCTTACCGGTGTCTAACAGGACTGGCTTCACTTCCGAGGTGGGCGTTGAGAGTCTGTCATTTGCCGCGAGTGCAGCTGGAATCTGGATTTTTCCTATGCCCACCCGCTTCGGAGCGGGTGGAGGTGGTGCTGCCTCCTTCGGTTTTGTTTCGGTAACGGGCGGCTTCTCTTCTGCAGGTTTAGGTGGAGGTGGCTCTTGCGGTGGTGGAGGTTGGGGTTCCGCTGCTTTTGCTTTGGCGTTGGGTGAAACGGATCGCTTTTCAGGTTCTGGCTTCTGAAGTTCCTTTTCCGTGGATTCTACTGGCTTCGGTGGTTCCACCTGGGGTGGTGCGGTAGGTTCTGGTTTCACCTCAGGTTGAGCTCCCTTTCTCTCCGGAGAAGTGTCCGACTTTTCTCCAGACGACTCACCAGAAGCTGCGGATGACGACGTTGGTTTAGTTTTCTCCTCCACTGAGGACTGACTCTGGAGCGCCTTCGCCTCAAAAGCGGCCTTCGACCTTGACACAGAAGTGGTTAGTGGGCGAGGTGGTTTTGCCTCAAATTTGCTCTTTGCATCGGAAACTTTAAAGGACGGGATCACAATCTTTTTAATGCCAGGCGGTTTCGGTGGTGGTTCACTGGTCGAACTTGATCCAGCATTTGGCGACACTTTTGTCTCCAAATTTTGAATGAGCTCTGCTGTCTTTTGGCTGATCACTTTGGAGTTGCGTCGCTCTATTCTGGTTGGCGATACTGAGTCTGAGCGCTCCTTCAGCTTTTTCGACTTCTCTGGATTTGTCTCCAGATTTTGAATGAGCTCTGCTGTCTTTTGGCTGATCACTTTGGAGTTGCGTCGCTCTATTCTGGTTGGCGATACTGAGTCTGAGCGCTCCTTCAGCTTTTTCGACTTCTCTGGCGTGCCTTCCTTGTCCGGTGTTGCAGACTTTTCTTTTACTGTTGCTGGAGAAGGTGGCACAGGAGTCACTTCTCGGGACGAGGTTGCTGGTTGTGGTGTCTCTAACTGCTTCTCCGGAGCTGCCGGCGTTTCCTCAACCTTCTTCTCTGCACTCTCTGGCGTAACCTTTGGCTTCACTTTCTTCTTCACCACCTTCGCCTCCTCAGGAGTCTTCTCTTTCTCCACCGGAGTCTGAGGAACTTCTATCGTCGCCTTCTTGGTCGCACTTGGCTTCTCAGCTTCTTTTTCTTCAGTCTTTTTCGGTTTGGGAGCTTCCGGTGAAGGAGCCACCGCCTTTTCTGGAGTCGGAGCTGGTTGAGGTGGAGCAGTGACTTTTTCCACTTCCTTTGCTTTCACCTTGTCTTTCTTCACCTTCGCCTTTGGAGGAGCTTCCGTCGTCGCTGTCACAGCTCGGTGGAGTACCGCACTCCCGTTTCCTGCAGCTCCGTCGTCGGCCAACGTTTGAATCTCGCTGATTTCACTCAGAGTATCACATGCATCATCATCATCTCGTCCTAGAGGGGATGCCGCCTCCAGCTCATCCCTCACGTCAGGGATGAGGTCAAGAAGGGGAGAGCTTTTTGACTTTGACTTGGAGTGGATTCTCCTCTTTGGCTTCGTTGGGGAAGATGCATCTGCAAAAGACATTTTTTAAAAATAATTAAAATCAACTCAATTTCCAAATTTCTCAAACAAAATTTGAAACGAACCCTTCCTCTCGTCCACATGATTTCCCATAGCACCATCCTCATCCCCGACATCGCCAGCCCCCTCAATCACCACCTGATTATGATTAATAGCCGAACAATTCGCGAGGGCCAACAACAAATCCAGCCGCACCGGAGTTTGTGTCGCGAGCTCATCGGCGACGCCAAGACACTCCTTCTCAAATCCTTGGTTGACCCACGGATGCGAACAGACTGAGTGAGCATCCGCCCTTTTCTTAAATATTTCGTTAATTTTTTTTTAAATTCCATTAGAAATTGTCAATTTCTCATTTGAACAAAGAATTTTTCATCTCACTTTTGCATTGAATTTCTCATCCAACAAGATATTCTCTAGTTTTAGATCCCGATGGCAGATTTTGTGCTGCAATTTTTTTAAACAAAAAGAACGTACAGATCAGATTTCAGCTCTCTTTTCTTCCTCAAAATCTCTTTAATCTCTTCTGGCATTTTTTGTCTCTTGACGTCACACAAACATAATAAATAAAGCAGTACAACAACATAGTCGTTTTGGAGCATTGACCGATTTCGTTAATTATCGTCGGGTTTGATGATACAGATACGCCGAGTAAATTGGAGACTTTTTTTGCTAGTTTTTGAGGGTAATTGATTTTGATTGAGGAGGATTTGAAATTGGACACCCCCAAAAAGTCTACCTACAATGTGTTTGGCGTAGTGTATTATGAAGTTATAGAAGAGAGGTGATTAGTTTTTGGAATGTGTCTCTTTTCCAAAAGGAATAAGCGATGTTTTTTTGCGAACAAAGCAGAGCAAGGCCAACGTCACTGTTTTTGGCGTGCTAATTGCTGGTATTGATGGGTTGCCAATATTTACTACACGTAATTGGCTCATTGTCACTCCACGAGATTATGCATACAAACTACAAAGGAAGGAAGCTTTTGTGAATCTTGGATCGTTCTGTTCATCGTTGTGGCATGCGAGAAACACATAAATCTATAGATTTTAGGAGGAGATAACAGCTAACTAAACCTTGCCTATTTGATCACAAAACACCCCAAAATCCGAATGCAAGGTTGTAGTGAAGTTGTAGTAAAGTTACTTAGGTCTAGGTTTTTTTGGCTCGTGTGTGACAAGCATGGTCATTTGGTTCTCATGGATCACTCTAATCAATCAATGGCTGAACATTTTTTTTGCTAAAAAACACGTTCTTACCTTGTGACAATAATATACGGCGGATGCAATTTGTCTGAAAATCCGTCTAGCTTCATCCTCTTGAAGGACTTTCCGCTCACTCAGGTAATCATATAACTCGCCTCCAGCAGCGTATTCCATGACTAGCACCATCTTTTCACGGTTCTCAAACACTGAAGCGAAATTAATTTAGATGACCAATTAAATGTAATAATGGATGGAATGCACGCAAGGGAAAACAGTTTGATGATATTGGAGTTTGTATGATGATTACCTTCGTAAATGTGAATAATGTTGGGATGGCGGACAGAGGACATGATTTGAATCTCCCTTCGTATCCTAATCAGGTCAGCCTCGGTCTCAATTTTTGACTTTTTGATTGTCTTTATTGCAACCTGAAACCCCGTTGGCGATTTTATTTATTAAAGCGATTTAAGTATAAAAACGAAAATTATAGTTGTTATAAAAAGCTGCAATTTTTATTAGGGCGTTTTATGGCCTTACCTCTTGTCCAGTCTCCTTATCAATGCCCAACTGCACTTTGCCGTAGGTTCCTTGACCCAATTTTCGTATCAGGTCAAACCTCTGCCGGAGCCTGCCCCTGTTGTTCTGAACACCTGCAGCATTCTCGAGGGGTCCCATGATGCCCCTCGATTGGTTTAAAGGGTCGTTGTGATCTCTGAGCACCATTTTGCTGGTGAGAATTTTTGGATTTCCTCTTTGAACTTGAATTAATTGTAGTGTACCAGACACTAGTAATTATAGATTTAGTTTAAAACAAGACGCAACAATGATTCCAAAAAGATTCAAGTCCGCAAACTTTCCTTCATATTAGTTCTGAACAAAGTACTACAATTTCGTCCCACAACGAGTCCTTCCCAAATATTCATGATTTCTCAAACTTTCATTTACTCATTTTGAAGTTTTTATAATTCCGTGCATTTTTTCACAATTTAAATTTCCTCCAGCAGCCATTTGTAATCTTCAAACTTTACAAATTGATTTTGCGATCCGTTATATAAAGATAACCTACAAACACCGTTAGTAACTGTATTATCACTTGTAAATATCACACACACACCCAGTAAAAATAATATTTTTTTCCTGTGAATCAGTATAAAAAGTGCACCATAAACCACCGCACCGTCGTCACCACCACCTCAGTATAAAGTATAAGTGGTCTAAATGCCCATAATTCGGATGTGGTGCAAGCTCACCATGACATACATGACTGGCACGTACTCCCGTATTACATTTTTTTCTAGGGCATTTCCCCGTAATCAAACGAAATGAGTCTTCTTATTTCACAGGAAGACGTGAATCCTTTCACCCGAAAATACACTCAACAACACTACATCACCTCCGAGAAAACTTGCCACTATTCATTAACCAGTTCATTCCCAGATCCAAGATCCTCGTTTGTCTGTCCGTCAGGCACCTTCCAACATCATCTTCACTATTATTATTTCAACCTTCTCTCATAAAGTTTCCACAACGTTCAGGTGCTATAATAAGGGCACCTTAATCACAACTGAGAATGAGAGCGTTATATTTTACAAAAACACTTGAGCTACTTCCCTACATTTTTCCCCTGGAAATTTATTGCGTGTGCTCTCTCCTCTCACCCTCTTATCAAAAACCCGAGTTGAGTGTGCCAAAGTTTTTGTTTTGATTCAAACTCCGATACAAAGAGCAGAGAAGGAGTCAGTGAACAAAAATGGCTGATAAGCCAAAGAATCGCCGTGGTGCACCGTCCCGTGCGTAATCGGATACTACCGAGCCCGACTCCTCACGACTACTTCGAAATGAGTGAAACTCAATTCCATATAGTTCCCATCCCTCTGTCTAATGCACTTGCACCCAATTTAACTTAATTATCTTGTTACCTAACCAAACAGCTATTTGGAAATTACACCTCTTCATTTTGTTGAAATTATATATCGCTTTCAGCGACTCGCTCCGACACAAAAATTGCTATATGTACGTTTCTGGTGCTCACTACAAACTATAAAGAATGCGTTTTTCCTTTCTTCCTGTTCTTCTCCAAACTGGCAACGGAGCTCATGATGATGACGAGATTTTCAGGCGGATTTTCAGTTTTTTTTCTACGGAGGAGTAGGAGGGGAGTAAGCATATACTGAACAACCAACATATTTCCTCTTCGCTAGCAGTCATCCACTGCAAACTTTATGACGATTAGAACTTTCACGATGATGATGATGTTCCCTCTGCCTGAGCCGGCCAGTGCACTCTCGAGCATGATCGTGTGTGGAGTTTGTATTTGATTTGGTGAATGCAATCACATCCGAGAGTCTCGTCCGGAAATTTTTAAATGTACATTCCTCCTCGCCAGAGAAAAAGAATCAGAAAGAAAAACAGTACTGCTTACATGTTCTTTGGAGTAATAGTGTCATGAAAATGGGATACTACAAGTGAATGTTCGAAAGACACTAGAGTATATGTATGTATATTTAAAAATTATGCGTTTTCCTGCTATTCTTAGGAAAATACTATACAATGTCATCTACAGATGCATTTTATATTTCTAGTTTGTACAAACCGATGTCTCGAGACAGAGTCGGGAAACTGGTTCGAGAAGAAGCTCTCCTGTGTTCGGAACCATATGCACAGCATAATATTGTACAATAAATCTTGAGCATTGGCTCTTACAAAGTGAACACCACACGGTCCTCTCAAATCTTTAAAAAGTTTTAGAGACAGCGAGAATGTCGTTTCCTCCTTATTACGCTTATTACGAGTATATATCGCGTTACTATGTATGCAGTGAGCCATTTGGGAATTGGGGTTGGCGATGAGATGATCACAGCAAACGGAAGCCGAGAAAGTGAGGAATCTTGTTCAAGAGCATCAACACGACGAAGTCTCAAGAAAAAGGGAGAGATGTGTGGATCGTGGCAATGATGATGACGATGGTGACGGGGTTCTAAATTTAGAGCAGCCTACGTTAGAATAGGGTATGACGTTGTCCAAAAATTCCAAGTGAATACATGTATTATGAGTACACATGTGTCTCTTATATAAGAGCGAAGATGCATCAATGTTCATATGTTGTATCAGTCTAGAGATCGAAATCAAGAATGCATGTTCTTTATTTGAAGGGAAAAGCAAAATATTTGTGGAAGATTGGGAGTTATTATGTTTTCTTCACGCATTTCATACATCGCAAAAATGGATGACTAACAAGTTGTCAGATGACTGAATGAGTCAGTTGTTGGCACTGGTGTGATTTATTAGTGAGTTTGAGGAGTGTCGGCAAGTACGATATTTGTGTCACAAATGCATGTAGTTGATAATTGACCGTTTGAAATACCGTTAAAATGGGCATGGAAGTGTACTTCAGCCATTTAGTTCGTCAGTATCTAACAAAATCAATTTGACCAATCAGCAATCTGGGTACATCATTAACTTTGTTACAATTTTCCGATTTGTGAATTATACCGAATGCTTACCCATTTTACGTACCCATGCAATTTTTTAGTAAGGGAATGTGCACATATGTTAACATCACAAAATACCTCATTTTAGCACCTACCTACCCCGACGATGATCAAGTATCATCT
>JAHZMW010002874.1:0-10703 GCA_027743745.1 Alloscopus bannaensis
GGAATTTCAGGACAGGAGGAAAGGGAGCCTGTAATACCAGACGACGAGGATGACGATATACAAATAATTGAAGAGGTACCCACAGGACCAAGAATGATGACAGACAGCAATGCATCCGAGCCTTTTCGAGCTAGTAGAAGTAGGTCAGCGGACATGACTGATTCCTATGCTGTCGCAAGCAACGAGCTAGGAGAGGAGTCAATTTCTAAAGAGCAAAATATTCATATTTCTTTAAAGAGGAAGACAGACGTCGCGAAGCCAACCCTGAACAAATCTACGTCACTTCTTAATCCAGTCACGGCAGATGAAGATGAAGATCAGAATAGCTGGCTCCCTCGGGGTATTCCTTCCCCCAGGAAGGTACAGGAGATCTCGAGCGGAAATTTATCACCAGAAACTTTGCAATCTCAACAAGATGAGTCTCGCCGAAGGCTTACCACTTCTACTTCAGTTCCGGAAACGTCGTCTTCCTCCGCTCCCAATAACCCAAATTCAAATGTGGCTGTGTCACGTGCGAGAAACGTGGACTTTGATCCACGCACAGAAGCGGTTAGAATTGGGCCGAAGGTGCCTGCTAAGGTTACCAAAGACACGATTGCCGAGTCGCTGCAGAACAAGCCGAAGGCCCTCCCCAAGCCACCGGAAGTTGCAGCTGTGGTTAAGGACGTTACAAAACCCACATTGGGGTTGCCTTCAAGGAAGCATTTGGAAACTCTAGCAGCCGCTGGTGGGAACAGGCAGTCGTCAGCGCCAAAAACGAAACCTGACGCAATCTTGGGTCCTGATGGAGAAATTCGCATAATGTCTACACCACGACCCAGTAACAGCAGTAATAATAGTGGAATTTTTAATGTAGCAACTTTTACGACGATATCCACTCAAGGTCGTCGCCCGTTTTCCAATCCACCGCCGATCACCACCAGAGCTTCGAATCCTTCTCCAGATTCAACTGTTGGAGATAAGGGTCCCGATGCCTCTGAAACTAATGACTCCGTGAACTCGAAATCGAACGAGACAGAAGAAAGAGGAGGGCACCAATCAGGAGGCGTACTATCAGACGCTCCGCGGCAACATTTGGTTTCTGCATCCTATGGTTCTTCTGAGTTTACCACGGAATCAGCATCAGTTCCTGTCTCTCGTAGCCGAGATTTAATTCAAGGAAATGAAGAATCTAGGGGAAATCGAGACTGGTCCACAGAAAGGACAGGAAGGGAAAGGTCGCCTTATCGGGGGCCAGAAATGCACGGACGAGAGGATTCAGGACGTGGGAGAAGGGGCGGGCGAACAAGGACTCCGTCACCGGCATCACCTACCTTTGATAAAGATAGATCTTCCTTCCGTAATCGATCAAGGTCACCACCTGGAGAGTATAATAGGCTGTCAACTTCGAAAGTAACAGGCCGCCGATCAACATCTCCATTCGATAGAGATCGACGTGTAGAAAGCCGTTCTCCGTCACCATCATCCGTTCACCGACAACCACCGTTGAGGCGAAGAGGAAGCCGTTCCCCTGATAAGTTTACTACAAGGTCTTCGAGCAGAGGTCGAGGGCAGCATCAAGGGGGTCTTCGAAGAGGTAGATCATCTGAGAGGCAGTATTTCAGCAGAAGTAGGAGTAGATCGCCGCCTCAAAATTATCGCAATCCATCTCCAAACGCAAGTCCGGAGCTTCCCCTTCCAAGTAGATCTCATTCATCTGTACGATCACCGCCAGACAGTTGCAATGATGTTCCGATATCCCCAGAAATATCATTGGGTGCAAATATTCCAACGGATCCGCGTCTCCAACCCCGTCCTGGTCGTCCCAATCCATATAATTCAAATGAGAGCACTGATCGTAGTCGGCACACCTCTGCATCTGGTTCTAGCTCATCTTTTGAAGACAACGTTAGGAGGGATAACATGCGAAACAGCAGAAGCAGAAGTCGATCGCGAGGACCGAGTCCCAGCGAGAGAAGTGGAAACCGTGATACCTATAATAATCACCGTGGTGGTCAAAGAGGTGGTGGTAGAGGTGGATATAATCCGAACTACAACGGCTACAATCAAGTGCATCATCAGAATGATTATTTTCAAGGAGGAAGGGGTGTACCCAGATATCCGTTTCCAGGAGGCGGTAGAGGAGGAAGAGGAGGAAGAGGCTACCAGCCAAACCGAGTAAGGGAATAAAATTATGACTTAAAGCGTGATGCATAACAGAAGTTTAATGTTTCAATTTAAAATGTTTGTGCTGCCTCTTTGGAAGAAAATAACAAGCGGAGACTCCGATTAGGCTAGACTCTACATTTTTTGGGGGGATTTTTTGCTGGAACTTTTGTCTGCTTTCTTACATGTACTTCTTGTCTGCTCTTTATGTTGATCTAGAATTTTCGTGGGCACAAGTACAATCGTTCGCAATCCGGGGAAAGACGGGATGACAAGGGACATCGTAGATATTAATGAAATAAAGTGGAAAGAGGAATGAGTTGTTATTGGTTGGTGGGTTAGGTTAGGCTTATCCCTTTGGTGTTCACGGCGGGTTTGGCTGTAAGTTAATTTGAAAGACTGACCATATATTTACTCAAGTAAGGATGTCGAGATTTTTTTGCACATTGAGTAAGCGCTTATCTGAAGCTACCGTCTGTCGGTTGTTTTTTTTCAGCGTAGGTCTGGTCATATAATAGTCGCTTCTTAATCTTTAGGAATTGTCTCTTTTTTCGCAACGTTTTTCGACAACAATAATGCAAATTAGAATTCGGATTTAGTGCTGTAGTCGTAACTATAAATTGCAATGCTTGTGGTATGTGTCTCTTAGCTCTTTTCTCTTTGCTTCATGGCAGCAAGCCTTGCATGTGTTTTGTACAATTGCAAAGTTTTTCGTTTTTGGCATGTCTGTTCTTGTTTGAACTATATAGAGTAAAATTACTGATATTCTTGAACTAACTGTTTTCACTCGGTGTGTGCGTTCAATTTTTAGGGGAGTTTCATTACGACCCTCACCGCTCGTGGGAGATACCATCTATCCTTTCCACCACAACAATTCCCGTTGCCTCCACAGAATTTACTGTCCCGAAATTTCAATCCCGAGTTCATCCCTCAGTTTGCCGTGCATCCTCGACCTCCATTTCCTGAATTCTATTGACTCTCCCCTTAAATTTTGATTGACTTGTTTGGCGAGTTCTCAACTTTGTTTTGCATAATGCCTCTCACTCGGTCACAGATGTACGTAATCAATGAGCGGGGAAGGTTTCGTTTGGATTGGAGACTAACACACACTCTCTTCTTCTATTGTCTTTTCTTCTGGGGGAACGGTTAACTTTATGACTGTAAAAGAGCAACAACATGTTATGCAGTAGTACTCACACTTTATAATCTTTTTTATTATTTTCAGTTTCCACATCGTGGTCGCGGGCGATTTCCTCCGTAATCAACAAGTTTTTGCTTCTCGCCTACCTTAACCTTTTGTCATTTACTTTAATTTGTAGAATTTAGTTTAAAACTTCTCTTTCTATACTATTGATGAACTAACCTTTGAGATTGGTTGAGATTTCACATTGAAATTATATGTAAGTACTATATCCACGTGTTACGTATAATAACATATAGCAAATATTAGTCTCGAGTATCGATATGTAATAAACGCCTTTCTGGAGGAACTTTTATATCGAATAAATAATGTAGCTAATTATTAGTTGTACCAAATCTCTTTCAACAAGTAAAAGTTAAGACTGCGGAAACGAAAGCTATAATATATATTATATATTACGTACTACTTATTTCCTACTTATGGAAAGATGTGTCCAATGAATTAATCAGATATCATACTATGTAGATATTGTTTTGAAGGCAAAATCAACTCAATCAGACCAAGTTATTTTTTGTATACGAAAGCCACGCAGGAGTTTCTTGTCTTGATTACGTGATAATTGATTCGGTGGGATTTGGTGGAAACTACAGTGGTATATCCTTGAAAATGAATAAAAAGCGGTCACACCCGAAAGTCTAAGAAAGAAATACTAGAATGATATTAGAAATCGTGTTTAGCATCGTTAGATGTGAAATGTAAATTAAGGCTAATTATTTATGGATAACTTGTTGAATCGCGTAATATCCACTTTTGTACGCGTCACTTCATGGAAATAAATAATTACAAAATTATGATGACAGCGTGATGTGTATTTTATTTGGAATGCTTTATGATATGCGAAATAGGAATTGATTCAAAGTTTTAGTAGGCTCGAGCGGATTACATATTTCATTGGTTTTTCTATGTATTTATTTCACATTACATAACAAAAAACAGGTTAACAAAAAATAGGCATTTTAAGCTACTTTCTTCTTCCTCCCCTAAAAACTAATACATTTCTGTACACTTGACAAGTACGACAAAGCAGTGTATTTCATATATATAATAAGTATTACTTAGATTGTAAATCCCATATACAACAGGTAAAACAGTATTAACAATAAAAACATCCAAAGGGTTGTTTTTATACACATTTAAAGAGCTTCTTTACTTCTATGTACAGACGGAGAACATGCAAAGAAGTTTTACAAGATAATGTTCTCTACGTTCTACATATAAAATGGGAATATTCATGGGAAATATATAATATGTTTCTATTGGTCGGATGGTAAAAATTACGGCTAATTCTTAACATTTATTCACACATTCACGTTTTCAGAGTACAAGTTCATTGCATGATGATTTATCAATTTTATGATATTTTCTTTTGCAAATGAGAGGAGGAAGTGAAATTGTCTCAAGTTTTTAAAATACTGCTTCCCCTCGACAAGTTACACTATTTCATCGTCATCAATCACTCTTCATTTTTGAAATACTTTTTTCACCAATTACAACTTTACTCGTCGTATGACAAAGAGATGATGAGTGAGAAGAGACGCCATGAAATGAAAGGAATTGATAGAGTGAGTTTACAAGAGTATCTCTGGTTGTTGTTCATGTTCAAAAAACATGGTAAGTTGGTGATTGATAATTTATTCAAAAGAATCTTCGTATTTAAACCGTAATTGAAAGGTTATTATGATAATTTTTACGTATTGATAAAATCATCTAAAGTATTCAAGAGAATTAAGTTAATGTGCTACGCACACATTTGCCTAAAAAGACTTGTTCATTATAAATACATTTCTCTACATTATAAATATACTCTCTCTGACTGTGGATGATGTGAGGTTACCTAAACTTTACTTCCTTAACTAATTTGTAGGTGAATTAACATGAGAAAAAGGAGAATCCTTGGCTCAGTTGTAACAGTACGAAAGCACAAGACCTCTATCTTATACATATAGATACATGATACATTACATTTCTCTCTGTCTACATTGTATTTGGTTGATTTCTCTGGATTTCTTACACAACACTGTACCATTAATGTAAATTTTTAAAAAGTATCATTCTGTCATTTTCAGGGGAGCTCCAAACTCCTATCATATTATAATCATTCTCCCTCATCATCATGAATCATGATATAAGTTGGAAATTACATTTCCTTCGTGGAATACAAAACTGCGAGAACAATGCTCGCCTTCCCCATACTTGTATTACTTTTAAATACAGAAAAAATATATAAAGTTTTGTCTTTAACTCACTGGGATCAGTATTTATTACTTGATACTATCAGCGTAAACTGTTTGTTGTAACGTTATGCACCACAAAAATAACAAAAAAACACTGTAGAATAAAATAATTCTTCTTCTTAAAGTTACATTATTCCTGGTTGATTTGTTTGCAGACAATGGTTGACACATAGGGTTGGTTTTTTGCTTAAATATCGTCAAGACTTTCTTTGTAAACTGTAAACGGTGTTTTAAACAGTAATACTAGATCGCTAGCATAGATTAAATATAATAAGTTACTTTCTTTGCTGGAAAAGAAGTTTTTTTCCTTCTTCTACCAAGTCTACTAAAGCTCACTAAATTTATACTTTTGAGTAGATGTTCTCATTCTCTCCACATTCTAAATTCTCTGGCTACTAAAAATGTCCCCGGACTACTCCAAACTATCTTCCCTTTGTTAACCCTGAAAAACGATTAAAAATGATGGCCCTTGTCCTCCCACAAAACAAGTTTACTTAAGTTGACGTAACTGAAAGCACAACATGAAAGCATGTCTTCTTCGGCAGGATAACGGTTTCACATCCTGCGCTTTACTGTATACCTTGCTGACACAGCGGAACCCTGCAAATTAACAAGAAATTCTTTAATCGAAATTCAATAAGTCCCACACAAACTAAAGGAATATGTAGTTAGACAGAAAGTTTCACATCCTGCGCTTTACTGTATACCTTGCTGACACAGCGGAACCCTGCAAATTAACAAGAAATTCTTTAATCGAAATTCAATAAGTCCCACACAAACTAAAGGAATATTATGTAGTAAGACAGAAATACCTTACCTTTCGTCTTGCGTAGATCAGCATTCCAAACTCCCCAGTCGATTTGAAGTGATAGAAAACACGGTGCAGATGGTACTCGAAAAACCGCGTCCTGTAATGAGAAAATTAGTTACAAACATTAATTTCTAAAACATACTTTTCCTAACTTTCCTAAGCATAGCAGTTCTATCATATAAAAATCAGATAAGATCAAATTGCATCATGGACTCAAGGAATCACAAACATCTTTCAAACCAAACAACAGTTCCGCCCGACTCAAGATTCACAAGCATTACTAGAAGCTCAAATGAATCAAGTCTGGACAGTTCCAGTGATAAAAAGAATTTTGGACCCGAGTTTTTTTTGTTCTATTTTCAGACCTCGGATTTCATCACAACGTTCTTAGCTAGTTTGTGTAGGCATACAAAAAATATCGTGCTTACATTTCTGACTTGCAGGAACAAGTAGTCGTTGTGTGTACCTCTAAGGTAGTACACATCTCCTCAAAAATCAGGAAGGAAGTCCTAGAAGAAACCAAAAAAACAAGCAAATCAGCAAACTGAACCGTATCGTATCATTCTCCCCCGTGCTCAAAGCTCAACGTGAAAAATTTTCCATCATCCAAAACTCAAGGTCTCACTCACCGAATTGATTTAAGGGATCAAACAGGTTGCTCCTGCAGTCAGGCCTTTCCCTCTACTCTTCATCGCAGTTCCGTCACCTTCACTCGCCCTTGTTCATGTCCTTTTCACCGCATGTTTACGTTTTTCCCATGTGCTTTCTCCACTATTCGAGTGGGCTCACTCAGGCTATGCTTCGCTCGTACCCAATGACACTTCCTTTTTCGGACCAGAATAGTAGCTCTCATCGATGCATCACGCTGTCTTCCAGAGTTTTTCTACGCATTACATTATTACACAACCACCGGTCGACATGTACACAATTTCAAGGCCAGTCCAAAGTAGGACAAGTTTTCTCTCCCAACTCCTGCCATTTCCATGTTGTTTCCCAACTTTTGACCCAGAGCAAAGTGACAAGTTCTCACAGAGCGTCGACAAAGGTTCAACTTTTACTTGCTAACAACACCAACGACTTTCACGAGACTAACATTACAAAAACAGACTACAACAATCTACAAAGAAGGTACTCGGTACTCTTGACTCACGATGATTTCATGGAATTCTACAAAAAATACACCATACTATTTCTCCTACTAAGAACATCAATTTGACACGTACGTATTTGATACGTAGAACTTTATCTCTTTCTCCTCCTCTGGAAAATTGTCCACAAACATTTCTAACCTTGCTGGATCATCTCTCAATTTCATAATAAGCACTGTTCAGTAATCTGATGATGAGAGGCAGGTAAAAATCTTTTCACTTCATGATGATATAGTAGGTTTCGAAATGACTTTTATCGTATGCATGATCATAATTTCTTGGATACATTTTCCACAATAACTGTTTTGTTTTGTTGTGGGCAAACACTACATGTTCAAATTGATGAGAAGAGTGGAAAATTGTAGAGTGAAAGAGATTCAGTAAATAATGTTTTTCCAACAGTAGTTTAGCATCTCCTCTTCACAACGCATCTAGCCCAACAAATTTCCGAAGGTCCGGACCCATCATCACAACATTCTTTGGCTGTCTTGACAAGATTGACACAATCTCGGGGTGATCCCGACTCCGTGCCGACGGTGGGGCAACTGAAGGAGGTCTTGACGATCCTAGATCTAGCGGTTGCTCCTGATCATTTTCCTCCTCGTCGTCGTCCCGCTCACCATCCTCGTTTGGAAGCTCGTTCTGGTTCAAGTAGTTGGAATCCACACGACAAAGTTGATGAGATCGACGAAACTGAGACTGAGATGACGAGGATGGTGACAAAGACGGATGAGGGGATACACATCTGCTGCTCCGCTCCACTTTGAGACTTAATGGCAGTTCATCTTCTTCATCATCGTCATCCGCCGTCACGACAAACTCATTTGCCGCAGCGACCACCGGAGATCCACTGAGAATCTCAAGTAATTTCGAGTGTCGACTCTGGAAATCTGGCCCAGGCTGGATGATCTGCCTGAGGGAAACCCTTCCCTGGGAAGAAGGCCCACTTTCTGTCGTAGTTGAGACCAGCGGAGAGGAGCCTGGAGAGTGCGTGTACAGTTTTTCACCTGCCCTGAAGTTGAGGAGTGCTTCTTCTAGTTGACTTCTCGAGACAATCGGGGATGGAAAGATTTGGCCAAGACCCGGAGAGGGTGGTGAGGGTGAAAGCAACGCTGGAATGAGTTGGCCATGATTATTATTATTACTACTCTTCGGTGGTTGGGGTTGCACTCCAATCGCAAACCTCGCATCCGACTCCTTGATTCCTTTGCAGCTCGTGCGCATATGGGCCAGCAGGTTATCACTTCGTTTGAAAGCATGAGAACAGAAGCGACACACATACCGCTTGATGTGACTGTGCGTTTTGACGTGCCGGTTGAGAAGTGGCAGCTTCTTGAATCGGAGATCACAAAGGGAGCATTTGTAAGGTCGGTCGTCGCCTCACTATACTTTAAGTTAATTGACACATGGGGCGGAGCACCAGCCCGGCTTTCAAAGGGGTATCGACCACGTGGCGGCGGCTCATACGGTCTTCCCTTCTGAAGTAAGCTTGCCAGGATGTTATTGCGCGGTGGGGAAAACTCTCGGGGTCTCACTTGCTCCTGGGCTCCATCCGCTGATGATTTATTGTTGCTGTGATTATGATTTGGCAGCCCAAACTCGAGTCGTCGTCGTTTTACTAGCTGATCTTCTGGCATGGTCAGCAAGTCTCGGAGTTTGGCATACGGCTCGTGCCCTCCACCACATTCATTGTTGTTGCTGTCATTATTTCTCCCCTCGACTACCGGAATGCAACGACTCCCTCGTTCCGACGGAAGCTGATGATGAGATATTGGTAGATTGTTCACCGTGTTCGTGGTGGTGCTCCTGAGAATCCTTTCCAAAATCTCCGACCTTCCCCTCTGAGGTGGTGGGGAAGGATCTACGCATGTAGTGGAGACCGTTGGAGAGGAGGGCGCCATTGACACAGTATTACTGTTATTGTTAGGACTGGAACGTTTCTGAACTCGCCTACGTCTTACAATATTCCCAATCGCAGTTTCCAGCCTCGTCGCCTTCCTTCTGAAACCGGAGGTCGTCGACGTTGGAATGTTGTCATCTGCACACTCATCCCCGCCGCTCGAGCTTCCCCCAGGACTGCACACGACAGAGGAGGACTCGTCCTCCGAAAAATCTCCGTTACTACTCTCACCCCCACTACTCCCGTGGGAATTCCCTCCATTGCTTCGTAAATAGTTGAGAAAGATGGGGCTGTCATTCTCATCTGGGGAACTGAGGTTCGAGCTACTGTCCACCGTCTGTGGGGAGCTAGACTCTGACCGGAATGAGGTTTCCTGTCGGAAATCTAGATTCTGACTGTCAGCCTCCTCCATTGAGATAACATCGGCTAGACGAGACTCCTCGTCCTCATCATCATTTCCTCCTCGGAGCTCATGCGGCAGTGCTTGAAGCTCTTCACTATTCTTCGGCTTGAAGGATTTGGGGGCTGTGAGCAGCCCATATAAAATGGGAAATTCTTCACTCGGTTCCAACTCTGTCGGTGGGGAAACTGACCTCACCCCCTTGTAATGCTCCACCACAACCGGCTCTTCAATTTTTGTCATTTTCTTCTCAATTACAACATCCATCTTTTCTCATAAAGTTATTATTATACAGGGCAGAGAAGCACTCTCCAAAGTATGTTCACTTTCTTCTTCTCAACACAAAGGAAAACGGCGAGAGAGAAAAAATGTAGGGCATTCGTTCATGTGTTTCTAGATCACCACCCCTTGTCAAATACAATTCACTTTTTCTTTCTTCTCACACTTCTGGGTCACCGTCCACTCACCACAGCTACTGCACTGGTGACGTCCTCCTCGGTGCTCACGACTACACACTTCCTACTCACTTCAATCTTTATGCACTTTTCCCGTGCAAGGGTTGCATCCTTCTCATCATTTACACAGTCCTCAATAGTCCGCTCGCTGAGCGGATGGCGCATTCTTAAGTGGCTCTTCTTCGCGGTGGAGTACATAATATATTGTTTCACATGCACTCACTTCACCTTTTCCTCGCCTTCTTGTTTTCTCCTCCGCCCACATTGAAAATATTGCCTCTCTCACACACAAACACTTGAGAAAGAAACTGTGTGAATTAATGTCACTTTTGTTGCGAAAAGGGTTTACTTTCACAAGGAAATCATTCTCTTTCCCCACTTTGAAAAAATTGTAATATTCAATCTAGTT
>JAHZMW010002875.1:0-10280 GCA_027743745.1 Alloscopus bannaensis
CAATAATAAGCATGTTTGTAAATGTTCATTACGCATTTATCATGAATTCACACCTTTCGCAATTCGCCATGAATGAAGGAAAGGAATTTGTTTGGCGGATGTGAGAAAATTGCATTTTTACTTTTTTTTGTATTGGTTGGTGGATAAAAAAGTGATTTGAGTGGCATGTTCCCTACTGAAACGAGTAATTGAGTGCACTGATGTAAAAAGAAACACAATTATGCCAGGATATGTGCGTTCCATTTTGAAGTGATCAATGGAAACGACCAAGTGAGTGTGTCTGGTGGGTGACCTCCCGAAACAATTTTTTTTTGAACGAGACCATTTTTTACTCTTCTCATCATGATTCAATGCACTTGACAAATGAGTGTGTATTTCGTGGTCAAGCAGGTGTGTGCAGTTTTTTGAGTAATAAACAGAATGTATGTAGTCCCATATTTGCACAGATGCACTACAGCTTGTTTGTACATAAAACATAAATAAATTTTTAATGAAAAATTGTCGCAAAAGGCAAAACATGTGTATAAGCTGTAAAGATGGCATTTTTTCAGCTTTCCGTGAAAGTAAGATTAATGACTGTTTTCATACAGGTGGACGCTACACGTCGTCGGCAATGATAAGCTTGGAATACTAAGCCGGTATTCCTGCATCCATATATGTAAAAATGGGTATTGTGGCGTGTGATAAAACAAATTTGAAATTTTTTCATATCTCATCATTCGCACACCTATCACAAACTCCAAATACGGTCACAAACAACTACATATAACCAGCAGTTTTCTTTCTTTTCTCTCTCTCGTTTATTGTAACTCGGCAATCGACTCAATGTCATGTTAGTCATCCACCCAACTTCTACTACCGTGAATGTTTTCGCGTACGTGAGTGAGTGTGATGAGAGAGAGGTGAGAAAAGTTTTCAATGTGACTTTTAAAATAACAAATGGAGATTGTGTTCAAGATAAAAACACAATCATATTACAATGTGAAATAAAACATGCTCAAAATAATATTATGCATATCTACACGCACAGCACAAGTGTGAAATTTTCTTGAAAAGAGAGATTTTTATTGGACTTTATTGACTGGAGGAATTAGAAAAGGTGGCTGTAAAAGGAAGTACTCTCACGCGATCGATAGCCATTTGATTACTGCAGATCACGTTTAAATCAACACGATGTAGGAAGTACGTAGTCAATCAGACGTACATGTGGCAATCTACCGCCAAGCCAGTACAAGGATGGATGGTATAATTTGTGGTGCCACAAAATTAGTTTGGTGCATGCGTCAATCAAAGTAAAAGAAATTTACTACAGCCTATTCCTACCGTCACATACCGTCATATAGTACTCGATAAAGAGACATGAATATTCAAAATAAATTTTTATTACGCTTTGTTTACACGTTTGAAACTTTCATAAGCGAGCCATTACGATGTGGCGCGAAGGTGGTACCGGTCGTCGGCTCGGCATTGATACATATTATATACCCAATAGCACGAGGAAAAAAGGTATCGATAAACAAATCAACTATAATCTACAATGGGTACACTAATAAACCAGGCTGGTTACTGCTGGTTTTCACAGAAAATAACCAAACACAACATAAGAAAAGTTGATTTTTTTTCTCTCTCTCTCGTTCTGTGCCCAGTAGTACATCATTAAATCGAGTGAAACGGTACGAATTGTGTACGTTTGTTTAGAAGAGAGGTGAAGGTTGTAGTAAAATGGAAACTTGATTGATATATAATCAAATGCCTACAACATAATTTAGCAGTGCTACTACATGTGCGCGCACACACACCACACCACACCAGTTTAGAGGAGATGAAAAAGAGTGAAATTTTTTCCTATAAAACATGCCATTTCTTTATACTACCACCTGTGTGCTATGTGTACTAAATTATGTAGGTGCATATGTAACACAATGAAGCCCATATATCCACAAAGAAAGGGGAATTGAGCATAAAAATTTTCATAAAAATCCCATATACACACACAGACGTGGTAATTAGTATTCAAAGTGTACGCTCGCTAATATAATTGAAACAAGATGCATTATTACAGGAACAAACGGTACGCACAATGTCTGCCACAATGTTTAACGAGATTCAGTTGAAAAACAACAAATGTGTGGCTTTTGCTTTTTAAACTCTGTGCTGCTCACCGTTTTTTGTGGCTTTCTTGAAGCAGACAAACGCGCAGTCCACACGCTTGCGAATCAAATATCATCAATCTTTTGCGCCATCTCGGACTACAAACACTTGATAAATGTGACTTACTAAATTGCCTCTCCTTCTAATATAAAGACACAAGGTGTGTGTGTATGTACGCATCTACCTATATACACATCTGGTCAACTTGATTTGACATTTATTTTCACTTTCCCGTCTCAAATTTCCACATAATAATCGACCAATGAATTAGAAAATATATGCGCGATAATGCTCGAGCTTTATCAGTTTTTTTCTTCTGCTCGTCAAGTGCTTCTGTTTTGTTTACGTTGGCAAGCGTCCAATCATAAAATGCCTATGACCAGTGAAAGAAAATAATCACTAATCACCAAAGAAAGATAAACGACGACTCAAAAGCAGAAAAATCCGTATCAATACTTTTAACAAGGCTTCAGAGATTTCGAATCTGAAAGACACATGGGTGTGTAGTTCTAATCAAAGATGAGCACTTTAGAAGAATCTTCTTCTCATGTAGCGCATGATGCGTTTGAAACGGAAAAAAATAATAATTTATTAAAGCCGTAATATCAAGTACTCTACGCATGTTCGCTCAATTTTCATTTTGGCACTCATTCCTCTCTGCGTTCGTCTTCGTGCGTAATTACGTTTACGTGAGCTGACACTTGAGCCGGTGATTTTGCCATGCACGCATGACCACGTTTAGCACGCCCATAGGATGAGCACAATCAAGTGTGTGCGTGCGTTTTACACAGTGAGTTGCAGAGTGTTTCTAATCTCTACTCAAGGTTAGGCGAGGAATGAGGATTATGCGTATCCAGATTTGATTCACGCACAAAAAACCACAAATCCTCTAATTTCTCTACTAACTCACACGCGGTTAAGTAGGGGAAAACCTGATTTTAGAAAGAAATCAACCAAACAAAAAAAAACAAGCTTTGTGTAAAAGCTTTATAAGCTGTAGCGGAGTACATATACTATACCCTTTTGGGGTTCCAGGTTATTGTTCGATGAGCAAGGTAAAAATCTTTTAAAAACTACAAAGTGGTTCACAAGCCCATGACACGTGCTGACTGCAGCGAGAGGTGTACCCACTGACACTGTAGTGAGTCGCGGAAAAAAAGTGAGAGAAAAAAACAGAATTTGACAGTCATCACTTTTTCTCAAGAAAGAAATACAGGGTATGGTGTGCATGCAGTGTAAGAAATTGAAATTGATGACAGGATGACCTTATGTGCAGTTGTGAATGGATATTGCTATTATTCTAAAGATTATATTCACTTTTGATGTGCAAGTAGGTTTTAGGTGCCATTGTATTCCTGTTACCCGTGTGTAAAATGCGACTGAAGATGAACAATTTTGTATTTTGCATTATAATTTGTCTAATCGTTACACGAAAGTTTTCTCCGTATTGTAAAAAGGACAAATATAACAAACGATTTTGCAAAGGAATACACTCAAGCCTGTAAGTGATTCGACTGGCTTGCGAAAAAGGAGATCAGTCGCACACATTCAGAACATTTTTTAAACAAAAAGATCCCAGAGGGCAGTGGGCAATCAAGGAGCAAAAGTGACTCAACCGTCCCCTCTCCGTGCGCCAGTGTTTTTCGTGAAGACAAGACGGATACATGACGAGACTCACATTCAACATTTTTGACATATTCAGGCCTGTTTTCGGTCAGAGGTGAAACTCTTTAGGATTTCTTAAGATTTTTTTTCTTGATGCACACAAAACCAAGGGTTTAGATGCAGGTGAAACATTACAGTGTTGTTCGAAGGCTGGCAACTTGTTGTGTATGCAAATGCGCATAATATTCATAAACTTACACTTTTTCAAAGCTTGTCACTTGAAACCATATTTTTCCTCTCTTTCTTTCGCCTTTCTCTCAACAACTATTTTTATTTCCTGTCAACTTCAGCACATATCTCACGATATAAATCTTGAAGAAAATCGTGAGTTTTTCCTCTTGTGATAATCGACGATTTTTACATGGTTTACAGAAATGAGATAAAAAATGTTTGCTTTGTGTCTCACCTCTTGCGAGTGCGACGATGAGTCCGATTATCACCAAGTTCATACTTTTGCCGGTCACCCACCTCGTCACCACCATATTTTATCTGTTTTCCTTCTCTCCTCTCAAAGCTCTCCGTCAGTTCCGTTCAGTAGTAGTCTGCTTCCAAAGAATCACCGTTTTGCAGAAGATAAGCAGTCCGAATTTTATTGAGCACGTATTTCAAAGGAAAAATAAACACACAATCTCCTAAAAATGTTTTGCACTTGGTTTCTCAACAAAAGATTAAAAAAAAAACACGATGCAAATGTTTTTGTAAACTCGACACTTTGGGAGCACTTGAAGACGAAATTGTTGGGAGAGAGGATGACTGTGACGATTATTAAAAAGACGTATCTGCAACGGACAAAAATTCAAATGATTCATTCAATTCTAACTCAAGTTCGCCGATTGCTCAAAATAGGCATGTAATAATCTAATAAACTCTGTAAATGGAAATATGGACAGGATCTATTATCAGGTGTTTGGGGGCGAAACTTAATCTGGGCTTTTGTGCACTGCTTGTATTTTATAGGCTTATTGCATTACATGACATCATGAATCATGCAATTGCTTGATTCTGTCTGGCTAATTGGCTATTATTGATCAAAATAAGTTCATGTATGTAAATGCCTTGATATTTGGCATGTGCGTAGTAGTTTGTTAAATTGTTAGACTTTTTTTTACTTAGTTTTACAATGCGCTACGTCTGGAAACTGGTCAGATTAACAAAGTGGAGACTTTTGAAAATTTGATTTGCGTAATACATATTTAGATTAAACGGAAACAATCGAATCACGCGTGCCCCCTTTTTCTGTATCGATAACGCAACATTTAATAATAAATATGATAAGAACAGCTTTTGTTACGCATGGTCAATGCGTTTGAAACAAAAAATAAATCTCATTTTTCTGAGCTTTTAAGTGTGACTTCACGTGTGAAATTATCTTCAGTTGTAAACTGTGAAATGATGATGCTCACACAGACTACATACTTTTTTAGAATGTAATGTTTTAGCCACAGGTCTAATTAATCTTACGTGCACGAGTTTTTTTTGCTCCACTTAATGACGGCTTCTGTGAGAGACGTTTTCCTTTTTCAGCAATCACAGCCCATTATTTGTAAGCCAGTCTTTTATGAGTTTTCTTCTTACAGTAAAAAGCTGGTCAATGCCAATTTTGGTTTTTTAAGAGTAAAACCTAGCTCTGTAATCTAGAAAAAAGCTGGTTTGTGTAGTATCTTCCGGAGTTTATAGCCCTCCCCAAAAAATGACGGTGGTTATGTCCACAACGGTTTCGTCTTGTAAAGCTGACGTCAAGCCAGTTTTTTATACCTATACTTGTTACTCTCCAACTGTGGAGTTGGTTTCGTTTTTACCATGTTCTGACCAGAAATCAAGTCACTTTTGTCAACGATAATAATTACAACACTCGAAAGAGAAAAAAAAGTTTGAAAAAGTGTGATTTGTGGTGAGATGGAACGTTATGTAAATTATCACCTACATGGAACAATGGAGGGATATCCCTAGACTGTCGTGCCAGTGCCTTGGTGAGCCGGCTTTAAAAATGACTTCCTCTTTTCGCACACTGATTATGGTGAATGAAGCTCAAGGCAGCAACCACGAGTTAGCGTTTTGCCTCCTCCACGTTAAGATTGTTAATGGCACATCGCAGACAATGTGAGTGTGACTTAGTCTTCCCTTCACATGGGGCTCGATATTTGTGGCGGTTTAAGGGGCATACATCTATACTCTCTGTGTGGCTAGATGATTCCTTCGCAGAAAGCCTTTAGTGCCTGTACAATCGAGTATGAAGTTCATGCATGCAAAAAAAAAGTCAAACATCTGAGAACAAGCGTTTTCTCTCTTGTGAGCATTGCCGGTTTCCCCTTTGTTGCGCTCAACGAGTGCTACTTTACTTTAGGAACGATAGAGAGAGGAAACTTGGTACTCACGCATACATATAGGAAGCAAAAGGGGAGATGATCAACTATCCACATGATTCGCATATGCATTTGATGTATTATAATCGAACAGGAGCATAAACTTATAGAGATACGGATTTTACAGATCGTGTGGCGATTTTAAAGTCACATACGAGCTTATCGATACATTATGCTGTAGATAATGCCGTACGTGCTCATATCTCCGCCGTGGATTAAACAATGCAGGTTACATGTTCACGACGCTTGCGTGTAACGTAAGACACGCCAAAGTGGAATGAAAAGTGTTGCAGTTATGTACACAATGCAAGACCGCACACACTCACACCACACTTTTTTTCCTCTCGTGCAATAATTCAATAGAGAAATGCAGCGGAGATTGCATAGATATTTTTTTGATTAGGCACATTTTGCTCTCGGAAAGTTGCATTATTACTATTGATACGTTTGATTGGATATATTAGGTTGATAAGGAGGAGCACGTCTCACGGACAGAGCACGTAATGCGAAAACGCATTATTATGAAGTAGAGAGTTTTTAAGTAAAATGATGGCAATGACTCTTTTCGCGTAATGAGACAAAATCTTCAAGTTTCCTTATATTCACTCTGACAATGGTGCACGCGCAAAACTAACAGCAGCAGCAGTAGGTGAATGACAACAAAGTGGTTATATATTAAAATATTAGAAAAAGAATGATCCTTTACTCGTTAATTGTAATATATAGAACATGAGAAAATTACACCTCATCAACAATTGCAATCATACCCTCTCTCTCAGCTCAAAAGTGTGGTGAAATGTGAAGCAGTTTACATTTCGTACTTTGTAAAGGTTATCAAAAAATGTAAAGTTCACATGAATTTTTACGAAATGTCATTTTTCTTTCCTTTTAACCTCTGCTCACGACGAATGGATGGAATGCAGTGTATTGCAATTTTGCTGCATTTGTCCTACAATTGTGAAAAATGGACGTCCAAGTACAATGGGCATAATAATAATAATGACTTTGTCGCGACGTCACCTCGCACTACCGTCACAACATCATGCGATGTTGTACGAGTATAACCTTTGTTACTCATCAACCCATTGCCCGTGATACATTTTTTGGGTGGATAACGAGCCTTGTTTGTTTTCTTAATCGCCAGTTTATGCTGATGATGAATGAAGGAGAAAAAAACCTGTAACATTTTATGCGGGAACGTGATTCTGGCGTTTGCACACTGGTGTATTAGTGTGAATACAAGTTACATGTTTTATGTTGTGGAGGCTGCTGCATGTACATTTGGTCAATCGTGGCAATTGTTGGAGTTGGCTGTGCCAAATGTCCTCGTTTACCGCAATCCCTCCACTTGTTCGTCTAGTATTAATATGCAATGACATGTGATGGCTTTTAGAGCATGTTTGTCGCACGAACCACTAAACAATTAATGACATAATGAGTTGTTAACTCAAAGTCGCCGAGAAAGTCACACTTTGTCTAAGGAGATTTGAGATGCACCTATTTGCACGAAAATGTTTGATAAAATGTTGAGAGATGACGTGTATAACCAGTGGTGTATTTAAAGTTAACAGTCTAGAAATACAAAATCTCACAGGTCAAAATTAAACATGAGGCAATCGTTTGTATAATAAATGTGGGGTTCTTCGAAAGATAAATAATGTGCAGAGGATGTGAAGAATTTGGGAAAGATTAGCTAATCCAAATGTTTAAAATGATTTCATAGAATCTGCATAAATTTTCAGCTTTACCAAGCAGAAACAAACTGCGCTATTAACTCTTCCATTTGTAAATACACTTTGTCTCCTCAGCTGTGAACAGAGATATCCTACATAAACTTTTATGAAGTCATTACCATCTTCGAAATTACAAGGTATTGTTGCCTTTAAAAATCCTCCTAATTAAATAAGGGCTGCACGCAAAGAATGTGTTTTTGCGTGAACTTGAGTGATTTTACGAGATGAGCTTGCACATAAAAACACACGTCGTCATCACTCTATTCTACACAGACATTGCCATCACCGATATTTTCGTCTAAAAACCACTGATTTCTCCCAGGTCAAGAAAAGTGAAACTGCTTGAAATTACGCAGTTCGCAGTCATCTAACACATGGCTCGTAACACACCGCACATAGTTCACTCACACGTAGTAATCAACGTTTTCATACATAATCGAAAAAAATTTGCAGCTCACGATAAAAGCATGACTTGCTTATCACACTTATTATGGGGCCTTGTGGCATTTTGTAAAAAAAATGTTCAAAAGATTAACGCTTCCCCGTCAAAAACGAAATGTGGATCATTGGTGCAAAATGAACTTTGAAGAAATCTCCCTTTTTTAGTAAAATCTTCAACAATTCCAATATCGCTCGTAAATGAAGACGTAAATTTAGTGTGGAGGCGTAGCTATTATTACGATATTTTGAAAGCAATACTACTGAGGATGGATGCCGTGTGTGCCTTGTAATAATAAATGATTTTTCCCATATTCCATCATAAATCACGATTTTTCTGTGAAAAAAGTCAAGAACTTTATAAAAATGAATCACACGATTTGTCAAAGAACTTTCCATCAGAAACCCTTTCTTTTTTTGTTCTACTGATGATGACTCTCTCACAGAATGAAAGCGCGTTTGTTTCACACATGACTATTCATGAACGAATAAAGTTTTTCAGAGTGGATAATAATTTTGTATTAGAGGAAAATATAATATGATTGGTTTGAAAGAAAAAGGAGTTATATATTTGTTAGGAAAATTCATGCGTTTGATGATATATCCAATTATCATCATTTCAACAGAAATCTACGTCTTGACCTACCTAAAAGGGCCCAATCAGTCGTCACAAAAATGGTTGATGTATGTACATACATACCTACGACGACATAGGGACGGCAAGAAATGTGTACGTAACTTGCCTACGCTCACTTACAAAATTGATGCACACACTTCAACTTTCTTGCTCGCACTTGACTGCAAACATTTTGCTGACAGCAACTTTTCCCCAGTTGTACATGGCATTTCTTGCTCGCACTTGACTGCAAACATTTTGCTGACAGCAACTTTTCCCCAGTTGTACAGGGCGAAAACATCCTGAAACTCCAAAAATGTCACGAATCATTTTTTTTTTCTGCAGCCACCACCACCACCATCAAATCATCACAAAAGTGTGTGTGTACCCTGCAAATCTGTGCACTGTCAAAGTTGCACTTTTTTGCGTCGTTATGTGTGAGGCGAAGCTTGAAGAGTTATGTACTATTCTTGAAAACTCATCACTGACTATAATGAGCGAGGATGGATGGTAATGATGATGGAAACAAGTTATTTTTGCTCTTTTACATTTTTCTCAATTACCACTTTGATGCATGTTCGTGTCCACGCATAGACACACACGCACACACAAACAATTTTTGAAATGTAGGGCTGAAGACATTGAGGAAAAAGAAATTATGTCTATTTTCCCTTTCATTCAATTACGGATGTGTTAAATATTCATTCACACATGTGTGCCCACTTTGGGACAAGGTAATGAAAGCGAGAGAGCCCTTCCGCTCTGTAGTTTATTTTACAAAAAGTGAAGAACACACACAATTACGGAATTTATAGGACTAGTCCTCGCCAAAATCTGTAATGTATGTATTTTAAAGAATTGTACATCATGTGGAGACACACAGAGAGAAATATAATTGGAAAATAACATCTGAGCAACCGCCTTCTCTCTCAAGTTCTCTACCGTCAAGTTCTTCAATAACTTTTGGTGCAGTTGGGACAAAAAGAATTGTAGCACTTTTGTTTCAACTTTTTCTTCTCATTTTTTGGCCTGGGTCGTCGTAGACTAAAGAGACGCTCATCGACCAGAATTATTTATGCTTCATTAATCCCCAGTGAACATGTCGATTTTTTATCACTCTCATATCAATTTGCATTTCTCATCCAAATTCATCCATTTCACTCACACTTGGGCAGGCATAATAACACATTTACACTTGCTACGAGCCTTTCCCTTGGCTTGCCAAAAACGTTTCCACTTTAGCTAAATGCATCAAGAAACTTTTTTGCGCGCTGCAGTGTGCAACTGCACATTATGGATTGAACACGTATATAT
>JAHZMW010002876.1:0-13164 GCA_027743745.1 Alloscopus bannaensis
AATAACATTGAATGAGAATATTTTACACGGCTATTACTCCCTCTCTGGAAGAGAGAAAGTCGTGTGTTTTCACTCGTCATCTTTTCTATATTCGGAGAAAAAATGAAATAGAGGCTGTGTGCTATGCACATCATCATCCTGAAGAATATCATTTTTCTGTGATAAGCTCGTCGGCGGCTGGGAAAAGAAGACAACATTGACAAAGACGGCATTGATATTGTTAAGGATGTATATGAATGTTTTGAGGACTCTGCATAAAAGGGAGGTCGTTACGTAATGGTTACGAAGTGTAGGAATGCCTTTCCCTTTTCCACACACTTTCCCCGTATGAATTTAATGTGCCATTATGTTCCTCCTTTCTCCCCCGTTTGAATGAATGGATGTAGGTATTTATATGTGATGCTCAAGCCTGGCTTTGTGAAACTGTGCGGTCGAGCCTCCAGTATTATTATCATTATTATTACGATTATTATTAGTAGAGGGGGAAAGCGGCATTTTCTTGAGTTTTTTTCTCTCTTCTTTTTCTTCGTCGTCGTCTTTAGTGTCGCTCTTTCTCTCCCGCTTCCCATCTGGATTTTATGGCACACTCAAGAAACTTCTCATGCATTCATACGCCATCATCGTTGCAGGAGTAGGAATGGGAAAAATTCTCGGCTTTTATATACATTCTTGTTATACTCTTCTCGGTATTCCCTCGTTTCCTGACTTGTCGTC
Organism: Alloscopus bannaensis; assembly: GCA_027743745.1. NCBI lineage: Eukaryota > Metazoa > Arthropoda > Collembola > Entomobryomorpha > Entomobryidae > Alloscopus > Alloscopus bannaensis. The sequence goes on from JAHZMW010002876.1 coordinate 715, forward strand.
TCTCTAACCTTTTCCCTTGTATTATGACTTTCTCCTTGTCTGAGAAAATCATAAAACTTGATACGCTTCCGTGCCTGTGTGACTTGCGGTGCTTGCTCTCTCTCGACGAGTCCTGAGGACGTAATAGATATACAAGTAGAAAAATGTGTTTGCTTTGCATCAAAAGAGGGAGAGGAAGGCGTAGTTTACGTTTTTTATTTGAGGGGAAAAACGCAATAGCTTGAGGCTCATTTTTCAAAATGATTGTGTATTGTACGTGTGTATGGGTGCTCCTCGGAGCAAAAACCTTTCTCTGTATCACATCCTCTTGCTTAGACGGTGAATGAAAACCAGAATTGCCTCGAGAGTATAACAATACACTGAGATTACATATTTTCGGCTTTCTCCACAAGGAAGAAACTCAAGGACTGAATAAAAACTGAGTTTCTTTCTTTTCGTTTATTTTCTCTTTGACTCTCTTACGGAGTACATTTTCAAGAATACTTTCTCTTTTCAGTGATATATTATACTGGGCGAAAAAAGCCATTACAGAAACACGGCGGAGAGACGGACCCGAAGCGAGCACGTATCATTATATCGCGCTCATTTTTATGCTGGATGAATTATGAGGATGAATGATGATGACATGGTAGTTACAAGTCACAACTGGAGAATCATCATCGCTCCATGAATCTCGTATAGTTTTTTTGTCTCACATATTATTATTATGTCTTGGGTGTAGATATTGTAAAGATAAAGTTAAAATGAAGCCAGAAAAAGAGAAAGGAGAATAAAGCAAAATGGTAACTGGACACAGAAGAGAAAGTTTGTGTCAGTTCAATAAGCTGAGTTGATAAGGAAGCAGACACATAAGAGGTTTATGATATCTAAAACGCGAGGTTAGGTTGAAGAGGAGGAATAAAAGTACGCTGCTCCTGTAAGTAATAATGCATGTCGTAAAGTTTCATTCAATTTTTTCTCTCTCTCTCTCTCTTGCTCGTTTACTCAAACTAGTGTAATAAAATAATATAAGTCTTTTTATCGCATCTGCATGCATGCATATACGCGTATAACTACGACACACGGTATTTTCCGAAAGGAGAAAGTATTTTCCCTGGAGAAACTGCCCATTTTCCCCATTTTTCCATCCCATTGTTCCTGCTCAATGGCCCCAACCCTTTTCATATGCCTGGAGCATGACGTTCCTCCGTTTCTTGTTATTTATGGCACACACCACTACCACAGAAACTGCCCATTTTCCCCATTTTTCCATCCCATTGTTCCTGCTCAATGGCCCCAACCCTTTTCATATGCCTGGAGCATGACGTTCCTCCGTTTCTTGTTATTTATGGCACACACCACCACCACTGCATAAATGTGTACGTATAAAAAGCGTTGATTTTTTATTTTTTTACTATTTTCATGTTTCGAATTTTTGTAGCTTTCTCCGGTATTGTGGTTTACTCAAAAAATCATTTCAAAATCGAGTCCTTATAAAAGGTGGATTTGTTTGAGAAGCACATCATATTTCAAAAGCTGTTCATTTCCTGAAAAAAAAATAATGGAAGAATATAGGAGATTAACTTTATGATTCCATATTGTTTGGATACTTTTTTTGGTTGGCAAGTCGTGTTTTCTGGTGGAGATCAAGAAATTTTCTTGTGTCTCTCGATCCATTTCATGGTCCTCTTGAATTGAGGAATCCAAGTTTGTTTACGTTCTGGACGAAAGGCCAGCGCCATAAAGCCAATTGGCATTTAATCATGCTACGGTCTGCTAACTTGACGTTAAGTGGTCATCCCCGAAGTCGTCTGAGTGAGAGATGGAGTACCCTCCCGTGAACAGTTTCTCTCCTGTGAGCAGCCAGAGAGAGGAGGAATACTCCCGAAAACTCTTTAATCTTTTCTCTTTTTGAACACATTCCGAAGGCACTTTGTACAAAAAAAGAAGTGCCAAAATGGTGGAGAGAAGAGGAGGAAAAAAACGTAAAGTGTTGCCCTTTTATGTGCTCCTCCTGAACATTATGTGAGATTAACTTCTTTTTACGGTTTTGCACAATTGCTCCATGTTCCTTGCATCATCAAGAGTAATTCAGGGACGAGCAATGGTCCAAAGAGGGATGGACGTTACAAATCCCACTTTGTGAAAATTTTCTATCTACTTTTGCCAGTGACTCCAATCTTTCAGTGTCGCTTTCCACTTTCATAGGTATTGCAGAATATTTTTCTGTATTTTTACTTCAAAACAGGCTTTTTTTACTTTTAGCGACATGCGAGTCAACAGGATGACCTTTGGAGTGAGCTTAACAAAATATCCTGGAAACCTTTGAGTTATTAAAAATGATTTGCATGAAAGAGAAAAGTTCTTTGATGAGGAGAGCTGTGGAGCTGTGTTAGAATGATTCATTCATGCGTGTGTGCTCATGTGTTGATGAAGGAAACCACAGGCACAAAACATCACGAGACGATGAGGCCCAAAATGAGAGAGAAAGCAGAGCGAGAGTGAGGAATGACTAAATAAGCGGATAAAATGTGTTTTTGTGTGTGAGTGAAAGCATATTATGTACATAGTTCCGGCGACCACAAAAGGCCAAAGTCAAAAGCTGTGTGTGAGCACACACCAATAATATATGCGTTGTGCCACCCGCCCAGCGAGCCGAGGCTTTCGTTTTAATGACATGGATTTTCATGTGGTTTTACAAACACACAATGAACCTCAGTCTCTCAACGTTTTTGTGTGAAAATAGTACTTTCCCTTTGTGAAAGAGATGCTTTCCAACACGTGAAGTGGATGTGTGCATACTTTCAATCTTTATCAGCTCTCCGTTGATTGAAACGAAGCTCGTGTGACCCGTTGAGGTGGATGGAAAGTAAACAACACCGATGCCACTCCCTCGCCTCCACCATTGTCACTGATTGCACAGTCATTCGGGAATTTGTGAGAGCCACCAGAAAAATACACGCGCTAATATGGTTAGCTTTGGAGAAAGATTGTAAAGGAATGCCGTTGGGAATATATGTATAAAAAAGCTTAAACAAATTTTTCATGCTGTGCACTCTCGGAAAGGGGGAGACATTGTAAATATTTTGGACATTTTCACTGATCCTCTCATCTCCCTCTTTCTATCTCACAATTGTTCAATTTATCTCTTATTGCAGAAGTCACAGAGAGTTAAATCATGCATCTATTTTTTTCCTCCCATTCCTGTAGTCGATATGATAAGCGATGTGCATATGTGCATAGCTCTCGGCTGGTTAACCAGATTTTCTCTCCAGAGATAAAAATGGGCCGTGTGTATGAATATAAATGTGAAATATCTAAATATTATTGCGAGCAATAATGCTCTCCAAGAGAGAGTAGTTTGCCATTACTCCGTGAGTAATAACACTATTCCACCACACTCGCAATAAAACATTACATTTGGGATCGTTCTTCCTCTCACAACATCCCTTCACATTATTATGAATTTGTATTTACGCAACAGGGGAGAAAATATGGGGTCGGAGAGAGTTCTCCGGAACCCAATTTCATTCCTATGAGCCACCACTATCATTTAATTTGACGGGGGAGAATCCACACGCTTTTCTATTCTCTCTTATTTTTACAGCTGCCTCCCAGCATTCACAAACATTCGATGTCTCTCTGTGTGTTCTGTGGTGTTTGTAGAGAGAGAGGAAGAGCCAGCTGTATTTTTATTACCGGGGGCTCTTCATTCCATTACAGTTATGATTTCTTCCCTTTTTATAAACTCCATTACGACTCTCATTCACACACCAAAAGCAGAGGGTGAGACGAGCAGTACACGTCATGTTCCATTTCATAATCGTGTAAATATACACACACACATTTATATATGAAGATATGATTATGGGGATATATGTCTTGAAAGCGAGATAGGGATTGTGACCATACGAACATTTTACGAGAGGGTAAAACTGGAATGGCGAGCAGAGAGAAAATGGAGGAAATGGGAAAAATGGGAGCATGAGAAAGGCTTGTTAAATTTACACATTTTCTTTTATGACAAGCGAGGAATTGTTGGTGAATGTCAATTAACTCTGATTTTATGTACGCAAATAAAAAAGAGTTTTGGAGGTGGAGGAGGTGCAGCGAAGGGGAGGGAGACGGATAAAAATACATGTCTCTTGTAATAAAAGTGTGTGTGTGCATGTTCGTTTGGAGTGGGGAGTACTATGCCTGCCGCAGTGAGGCTGACGCAGTGAAACCAATTTGGCAAGCCAGTTTGAAATGAAGGACCACAGGCGTGTCACACTTGTAATGCCATGTTCCAACATGCCATTATTGTATATACGCTCACACAACAAAGGTTCATTCTCAGAAAAAAAATATTCTGTGTCTGAGCACAAATTGTAGCTTATATGAAATGGCCAGTAGCAATTTCCAGAGGAGGAATGCCAGGGAAAATCATAGGTATAGAGTGCACACTCACGCGACAATAACATTGTAAGAAAAACGTTCTCCAAAACGTTCAGTCATCGCTCTCTGTGTACAAAGACGGAGCGTGTGCTTACCTTTGCACAATAAACTTTTTAAGTTTAATTCGGAAATAAAGTAAAATGGTGGAGGGCGTGAGAGGGAATGAAATTGTTTTCGTGTTGTGACACGAGCAGAGTGCTGTGCATTTCTGGGTCCCCAAGAGAAATAAAATACTATTGTCAAGATTTTTACGGTAATGGGATTGTTACGACCAGGGGGAGGAGGAGAAAGAACTCGCCTTTTGAAAACATCGTCTTGCGTTTGCCATCACCGTAAATAAAGGCAGGACACAGAGTGGTGGCAAAGAGATGGAGGCCATTACCTTCGAGAAAGGTATACAATCAACTCCTTTCTCTAAATGGAATGACTCCTATAAACACACACTGTCGCGCGTGTCTCTCTTCTCGAGAGAAAGGTTTTCTCTTTTTTGGCAGGAAAGAAAGAGGGAGAAGGTGATAGGAGTCACCTGAGACCAGGAAGTGTGCATGAGATGGGCAATGAAGCGGAAAAGTGCAATAAAAAGACAGACTCGCCATTGCGACACAACAAAAACACATGCCTTTCTCCTTTCTCGGAGAAAAGATTGAAATGAATACAGAGACTAGTTATTTCACAATAATGCTTCACTTTCTCTCTCCCGTTCCTGCTCTTTGTGAGTTTGTCCCTGTTTTGAAATTGACAAGTGGCATTATGTGGCAACGCAAAAGAAGGGAGGAAAAGAGGGGAAAATAAGTGGAGAAAGTTGTCTCCAATATTTTTCCTTGTCCACCGGGAACTAACAAGAAAAAGGCGAGACACGGAGGAAAACGTGACTTTTAAGAACAAGACGCAGTAGTCCACTGTTCAGAGTTTGAAGGTCCAAGAATTTCGAGTTGTACGCACTACGGGAGAAGTTATTCCAGTTAATGCGAGACAAATTGGTTATTTCTTGCGCAATCATCTTGTGATTTGAGCGGTTCATTACTGCGTGCCCTTTTATGCGTGCTTGCTCCAGCGACAGAAACCATTTACTGCGAAAGCATTAAATTTATACTATTGTGAGGAAGGGAAGGTGAAAATATGCAAATGGCACCAGCCGACTCGCTCGCTCTTTCATTGTCCATAATTTTTCTCCGTAATTCTCTACCTGTTTTTATGTTTTATTAAAGGACACGAAGTCTACAGTCTCAGTTGTTTGTTTGAACTCGCGTGCGTCTGACAACGAATGTGTTTGTGAATGCAAATGAGAGAGAGAGAGTATGGGAGCTCACAAGTGGTAATTAAACACGCAACACTAGTTTACAATGATTTATTAGAGGGCTTTTTGCGCCTTTCTTCCCACTCCTGCCTTCTCCGTGGCGAAGAGAGAGAAAATAATTGAGTGTTCGTCCGACACAAAGGCGAGAGGGTGCCCTCGCTGCTAAACAGAAGGGTTTTCTTCAAATGCCCATTTATTGGAGGAAACGTGTATAAAAGCAAGTTTTAAAGAGAGAACGGGGAAAGTACGTGCCTCTTAACAACTGACGACATAATTTACATTTGCTTTACTGGACACTAAATGAGAACGCCAAAGTACAAAAAGTTTTCCATGATTTACAGAGCCACGTTCATACGCAAGAGCTCATGAGTTGCATACATTTCTTTTATATTTTCCTGCTTCGTGTTTGAGCAAGGGAAATGTAAATGTTTCACATTTTTATTCTTGGAGCAAAGCATACGCTTATGAGTAAAAAGTCTTCCTCACGTCGTCTTGTATTGTTGAGAAAAAGTCAAGGGAGGAGAAGAGTAAATAAAAAACCGAGTTGGGCTTGTCTTACTGTGTAAACACAGAGGAAGGCTCTCTAGCTGAAAGGAATGTTTTTCTTCGTACTCCGTACATACATCGTGTTGCCAGAGATGATTGCGTTTATGTGAGTGGAAGTTAGGGAGCGAGTGTTTGTGTGCTTATGAAAATGTGTGTTTGTGCAAAGCATAAGAAAACACGAACTTCCTCCTCGAGANCAAAGCATAAGAAAACACGAACTTCCTCCTCGAGAGGCATAAAGAATTGAGGAAGGCGTGCGCTTATTGCTTCCGGAGAGCTCTGGCAAAATGTGATTCAGTGAAGGAGCACAAAGTGGAGCTATATATAAACATATTGTACAACGTGGATGGGTATACGTAATCATCATGTTCGAACATTAGAGTTCTCTGCTCAAATTGAAAGAGTCGGAGTAAATGATATCATTGTCACGGTGGAAAAAGGATGATTGAGGTGTGCCCCAGGCAATATCCAGCGAGAGTGCCGCCTCATGACATGATCATTTGTCGACGACGCGACATCCTTTGTTTCACTCGCATAAAAACTGATCTTTCGTCACTCTCGCACGTGAATTTTTGCATCATTTTTTTGTACATAACAATTTACAGAGAGACGTTAGGAATCAAGTGTAAATCCCTAGGAGTAATCCACGTGCACATCTCTGTCTCCCACAAAGTGCATGACGCGAGTGTCGACAGAGCGGAAAAAAAGTTGAAATAAAAAAATCGCCTGTAACCAGCACACACATTACTGACATGCGGCGGTGGTGGTGGTGATGAAATATTGTGCATTCATGAAATGACAGGATGGCATGACTGCACCCAATATCCCTTTCCCATTTTACTTGCATGCGTCGTCAATAGCGTGAGATGGGAGCGCAATATATTTCGATGAATACAACCACCGACGAAATAAAAAGCGGAGTAGTTATCACGAAAGAGGGGAGACGCGGAAACACTTTTTCTCCTTCTTTTTTTTCTTCGTTTTTTCCACGTATACAAAATGGGAAGCAGGGGGAAATGACAAGTGTGTGCATCAAGACGACGAGGGAGAAAGTGAAAGGTTGTGTGCTTAATGTGAACGTACATGAAATGATGGTTCGCCTTTTGCTCTCTCGAAGAGTATAAAAAAGTTTGTAAGGATATATGTATTATTGACTTGATATAAAAAAGGAAATAGGTTTATGTCTTGGTTTTTATGGTGTAGATGCGCATTACATAATGAATATGTGTGTGCAACTTGTATACGGCGGCGCATGATTTTCGCTCGGAGAATCACATACAATCACGCCATCAACATCATCATGATCGTGTGATCACTGAAGAAATCATGATGGCTGGGAGCAACAAAAATGTGGAGAAAGTATAAAAAATCTCTCCCCTTTTCTATAAGGGGATATAAGGATTTTTTAAGGCAAAGAGTCATCTTACAAATAGACTCTGAATTCCTATCGTTTTCCCCTAATGGGAGTGAAATCCCATTAAATGGAAAAGGATGATGATGATGATATGGAGGGTGGAAGGAGGGGGAAACGATAAAAAATCGAGCGAGCAGAGAGAAAGAGAGAGAAAGTGAGTGAGTGAGCAATCGTTGGAAAACTCGGGGTTTTTATACCACTATATATTTTATTACTTGTGTTTCTCTCCGAGTTTTTTTTCGAAGAGAGAGAAAACGGTTTTCTCCTGTGCATACATAAGTTATGGGCTCTTTTGTATGTATGATATGAAACCCTTTTAAAAGGACTAACCTGGTCGTCGTGTCGTCGTCGTGCTCTGCGTCATTTCTTTCTTCTATTCTCCTGGGTGGCTTACTCTCCCTGATTTCCTTCTGTTCCAGACGTTTTTTTTCTCTACTCTTTTTTTCGGTATGTATATGTGTGTGGGTGTCTCTCTTGACTCACGTCAGCTCGGCTTTTATGGTAGAGTAATAATAATAACAGAGATATAATAGAATTTGCCGTGGAGCAAGTTTTTTCTTCTCTCTCCCTTGTTTCCTGAGGAGAAAGGAGGGAAGAGGCTTATCACCAGCCACGGGTGATTTAGGCAAGAAGTGGCAAGGGAAAGAGTTCCCTTCGATGAACATTCTATACAAGCCCATAGTGGCAAAGTAATAATGCATCTACACTCATTGTCTACGAAGCGACGAGGGATCACACACACTCTCTCTCCTTTCTTTCTCTCTCGCTTTTGTGTGAGAAACCGAGTCATTGGAGCGGAAGGGAAGTGAGGAAGAAATGGGTTTAAAAGCCTTTACACAAAAGCATCATAGAGAAAAAAGTTTTCCCTTTCGTCTTGTACACAACGTTGTGTGTCTCTCTGTGTGAACGTGCTCAGCAACGTTGATATCATCACATTCCCATTATCATCATCACCATTACCAGATTCATTATACACACTGGTTTATTTTCACTCATTATGAGAGCACTCCAGACTCTCGGAGAAGCACACACGGAAGGCGCATATGGGAAGATGTTATACTGGTGGTTGCGACGATGATGCTTCTCGAAATAGACTCTTCGCAAACAATGAGTAGTCTGGAGACAACGTCGTAGACGTGTTTACGTGTTGCCGTCTCCCACACGAGAAAGGGCGGATGGAGTGAGAGAGAAAGGGAATTAAATGGCGAGTGGAGAGTGAGAGCTCTTTTGTTCTCCATTTATAACAAGCTTTTGGAGAGTAATTAGATCATAGAGAGATATTTGATTGTCTCAAAGGGAGTCCGGAGTAAATGCTCTTAAAAGGATTATGTCTCCGCTCGGCTGCCGCTGCCTCCAACTTTCTTCCCTCTTCTCGACACAATAACATGCTCCCAAATACATTTATAATGTGCGTGTGCACTGCGGAGTCACTTTAGTTAACGCTTGGGATCGTAAAGCTCTCTTCTCCAGTGTTTACAGTATTCTCGTGCTCACTTTGACTCACTTCATTTTCCGTTTGTGAGGAGAGACCTGTGAGGGAAAAAATCGTTATTTTACATAATGGCTCCCATAAAAGTAATCACATTGTAGAGGAAAGGCGATGTCGGCACTTTACTGAAAGGGGAAGCCTGTGATTTGCTTGATTTTAAACTGAGACGATGTCCATGATTACACAGCATCAAGCAGGACTGTGGTGATGATAACGTTGAAGTTGGTAATTCAGGAGAATTGGTGAATTACGCATTGTTTTCCTCCGTATCACGATGGGAGTGGAAGTCAACAAGGATGTTGTGTCCGCGTTTGTAATGTGCCGGTCTGCCAGTAACAATGCGCATTTAGAGACGAACATGTATTGAAGTCGGTGATTATTATTAATTATATAGACATCAAATGCATTTTTGCTTGTTCTCGAGTCGAAAGAAAATATCAACGACTCATTCTTTCAGTTTTAAGTCAAAAGGGAAGTTGTGTGCAGTCGAAGTGCCCTTTCTTGGAATTTGTGTTTGAAGCGAGAAACAATGGAACAATTTATTACGTAATTATGGCATAACTTCGTCGCTTTGTTTTTTTGTCTTTTTTGGATTTGCTGAATTAACTTTAAATGGTCATTTTTCTCATTCATTTGCCATGCTGCAAATCAACTAGCAACATTTCGGTTATTTTGTCAATAAAACCGGTCTCGTATTTGATGTCTGGCACACTGACCAGTTGTTGAGTAATACCGGAGACGAAAACAAGTTGAAGATATTTTTGACATGAAAGCTCGCATTATTGACCCGGAGAGTGACAAAGGGAAGTGTGTTTATCTTGGAGAGCTCCCGGAAGGGAAAACAAGTGGCACGAAAAGGAGGTAAGATCAAACGATCTCTCCATTCCTGTCGATCCCAACTTCCGCTCTCCCTCTTGGCGTATCAGATTAGATCGAAGCACACCACACCGCACCCATTTTTTTGGCATGTCTCATGCTCACTCCACATCATCCATCAACATCTCTTTGGGGGGAGGCCCACAACAACATCCCGAAATGCTAACAACAACACAGCACGAGAGAAATAAAAAAAAATCAGCCACAACTTTTTTCTGTATGCTCAATAAGGAATATTACACAAAGTCATCAATTCTCCTCTCTTCACTGTGTTTGTGTGAACACTGTTTTTTTGCGCAGAAAAAACTACTCTCGGAGCGATGCAAACTAACAAATAAAGAGAGACACACGAAAGGGAGATGGTTTGATAGAAAAACTTAAGGAAACGATCTCGCAAGCACGCACACACAAAAATTCAAGTGGTGAAGAGACGAGAATTGTGAGAAGAAAGAGACTTTTTTTCTAAAAGTTGAGGGAAAGGAGAGGGGATGTCTTTGTTTGCTCTGCAAATACGGGCAAACATATTGCCTATGCTTTTTCCAGTAGCGAGCTAAGCAAATATTGACTCAACTTCAGAGCGAAAAAGCCCGCTTCCCTCGGTTGACAGCCTCAAGGAACAAAGTTGTGAGTATGTGCTCCCAATCTCTCTCTTTACTTTGTAGACACACAACGAAAGCCATATAATGCAATGAACATAATGTACATGATGATGTGATGCATGCACAGTTTTTTTTCTCAAGTTTGTCTCTCAAAGAGTTTTGTGTGTCTGCGTTGACCCAACGAGCATAACATTTATTTATGCAGGCACAAAAGAGATGGAAATTGTGGAGGTATAAAAGAAATAAAGTTGTTTCCTCCAAGGATTTTTCATTTAGAAAAGTTTCTCTCTTTGAGACACAAAGTGGCGTTTTCCCGATCGATAATAAACATATTGACAAAGAAGAAAGTGTGGGCTTTTTTCACTACGTGACGATGTTGGAAAAAATGTGGATGTTATGAGTACGGGATTAGAGGAGACAAACACGCGCGTGCACACGATGTGATTCAACGAGCGATGTACTGGAGAGCTTAACAACATGGTGAAAGTGGCTCACATCAAAAGTGAGGTTATCGACTGATGATCACATGCTCTCAATGCGATAACAATCTCTGCGAGGGAATGTGTGGGAGGAGAGAGAAAAAATGGTTGTCTTGTCACGGCGTATTTTCCTTCGGATTTTTCCACTCGATTGAAATCCATGTTTTCCAAACGGATCTTTGACAGGGAAATACATCAGGGACGACGAGAGGCGGGGAAAGGAAATCTCAATGCCATCTCGTAAATGCAGTGAGTCACCGTATCACTTTACTCCACCGTAAGGTGAAGAATGTGAGATGGAGGACTTCTTTCTAGAAAAACATTCAATAATGAAAGGAGCGAGAGCCTAATAATAACTCTAAGCTTGGTGTTGGTCGTATCACACACATAAGAGAGTGTAAAACAGTAAAAGTTATCCTTAGCTCGTACATCTTTTTTTTTCAAACACACAATTCTCGAGAGACGACTGTGGAAAAGGAAGTATTGACTTTGCAACTTTCACCGTGCAACTAAGGTGGCGGAAATGTACACAAAGTTGAAAAAGTATGTTGGGAGTAGACTTTTCTATTTTTGCGCTCCAACTTTCCCTACCTTTGGGTGTGTAGACTTGCTAAGTTTTTAATTAGATTTAATATGTGGTGGTGGTCCATGTGGGAGAAAAGCGAGAGGGCAGTGTGGCCTAAAAGTTTTGAGGAGAAAGCAGAGAGAGAGCTCGATAAGTGAAAGAGAATACTTGTTGAAATAAATTAAAAATGCATGCTCGTCTCGCCTCCGTGGTTTTCGGAGAAGGGAATAATGAGAGTTTCTCTCGGAGAAAAGGCTGATTAGAGGAATTAGCGGAGGTATGTCTGTGTGTGGAAGTATGTATGGAAAATTTATGTAATAATGTTGAGAAACAAGTGTAAAAAAAAGTTTTCGCAATGGATACGAGGAAGAAACACGTCGGTGGGATGGTGTGTGGTGGTGGATAATGTTCTTCTCTGTGCGCTTTCATTGCTCATTGTGGTCGCTCTCTTGGAAAGAGAGGTCTCCTGACTTCAAAATATTTTCATCGAGGTGTGGTTTCGTTATCGTGGTTTTTCCGAGGCAAGTTCACAAAAAAGTGCAATTCTCCCTGCACTCGAGTACATAAGGAAGATGGGAGGGCAAACATGCGAATTCTTGCCACACCGCGAGCATTACAACATCGAGATAGATGCCTTATTATTAAAGATTATCATGTGAGCTGATACTGGAGTGTGTATATATTTGACAAGGAAGCGAGATTACGTCGAGAGAGTTCTTGTTCGGCTCTTCTTCTGGTTTTCTCTTGTACTTTCTTGCGGTTTTGTAAC
>JAHZMW010002877.1:0-20025 GCA_027743745.1 Alloscopus bannaensis
CTAAGTACTGAAGGTAGAAGGTATAGTTGGCTATTTCACGTGAAATCGACGCCGGCACACGCACCTCATTTGTCAATCGTGTCATGTGATTTTTTCATGTTGACATGATTTTACACAAACAAAATCACACAAAATTAAGAACCAATGAGGTGCTTGTATCTGGCGTAGATTTAAGAAGGAAAATCAAGCAGCTGCAGCCACAGATTCATGATATAAAGCCCAAACGAGCCGGACTGTAGCTTGTCGAGGTAACATTTCAACAATAAAATTCCACCACCCTCATACTTTAGATTTAACTCGCACATAAATGTCACCTCGGGAACACGAACACAATTGGCTGTCCATCTCACGTGTTTTTTTCTCATGTCTCATGTAGTATTTAATCCGCAGGTTGGAGTTAATGGTGTGCGTGTGCCCGCGGTTACTTTTGTGTGAGAGTAAGATCTAAAGGATCAGCATTATATGCCCACGTTTTTGAGTTATTGTTAAAACTGCCACCCGAACGGATGGAGGCATTTATGGCCAGACTGATCCGTCATTTCTAAAACTATCCTACTTAAAACTCATATGCGTTGCTCATTTATGCAATCGCTTATTTAAGGAGCAGAGCAGTCGGTAGATTTATACGTAAGCTTCATTGGCAGACACAGCATGTCAAAGTCGCATTCCTTATTCAAACTAAACGCACCTTATTTCCGTGATATTCCTATGATTTAAACATGCAAGCCGGTAAACATTTACGTGATAACAATAATAATTTACCTAATTTATGTCGAGTAGTTTCACTCTGAATTTGACGGTGTTAGCTATATATTTCGGCATGTGTATGTTATTGCTCACTGTAGCACACATTCCCGTAACAATTTCACACAAAAAATACTGTCAGTGATCTTGCCATTTTGGAAGCAACAAACCGGAACAAAGGAATAGGGTTAGACAAATTTGTAACAGTATCATTTACATTACTAATGTATCACTTTTTTAAAATTTGATTTCAGCCATGAAGGTTTTTCCGCTTACGCAAAAAACAGTGCTGAATTTGCACTCATGTATCAGAACTGAACATTGGCCAACGCCCTAAGTAGGTACTTAATTTATGAAATGCATAACACTGCACTCGTAGATTTTTTCATTGATTTCAGGGACACAGTGTGCGTGTGTTGAGCGAGTGACGTGGGGTTTCTATTTCGATCGCTGTATCAATGTTACGTACTTTCGGAAGAAAAAAAAATCGGAGATTGCTATGCAAGTCCGCATTAAAATCTGATACCGCTGGTATAAGTAGGCTTTACATAAGCACACTTGCGTAAAAAATTGCAATACGACTGCAATAGTTACAGAATCAAAATAATTCGAATTCGCAAATACATCTAAAGCAGGCTTACATAAATTAATAAGAAAACTGAAATATAAAGTAATTATCCTATGTAAAAGGAGGCCAAGTCGCTTTTATTTTCAATTGATTTAATAAGTAATTAACTGAGGTTTATTGTCGGAGGATAAAAACATAATAACTGGCATATGAAGGCCTACAACTGCTGTAAATTAAAAGTTTAAAAAAAAACTTTAAATTTTATAATATCCGATTGGTTTGGAAATTAGTTAGTACAGGCCAGAAAAATAAACGTCTAGAGTTGACAATCATAGAAAAATCGCAGCGGAAGATTCTGTGATTTGCAAGTAGCTCTAAACTTATCAAAAGTTGACATTTGCCCCCCACTCTATGGGAAATGGCGTTCAAATTTAAAACGAAAATTTTTTATAAGATTATGTCCCTACCTAGGTACTAGAAACTTATTGAAAGTTTATACTCCCACCACACTGATTCTGATTTTTCATTATAGTATTTTGGATTTACATAAAAAATAGTACAGAAAATCGTGAATTAGATCGCCACACCTTCTAACGTAGCCAGGACACGCCCCTAAAGCTTTTATCAAGGAGCAACGATTTCTCCGAACCTAACAAACAGAATCAGCTAATTTATGACAATAGTGTGGCCGGGATATAAAAATTCTTGACAAATTTTTTTTGAACAGCTGAGTCCAAAATTTTCCGCCAAAATAAATAAAAGCAGATCATTTAAATTTCGTATTGAATTTGAAACTTTGAAATTACTATCATAGCGTCGGCATTAATTTTTAAAGGATTTTTGCCTTTATTCAAAGGTTTTGAAGCAAATTTTAGACTGTTTCTGGTATTACAAGAAGTGGCTGCGGGCAAGTGTCAAAGTCACATTGGTTTTGTGATTTTTTGAACAGCAGAGTCATAATTTTCCCGCCAAAATAAATAAAAGCAAATCATTCAAATTTCGTATTGAATTTGAAACTTTGAAATTACTATCATAGCGTAGGCATTCATTTTAAAGGATTTTTGCCTTTATTCAAAGGTTTTGAAGCAAATTTTAGACGGTTTCTGGTATTACAAGAAGTGGCTGCGGGCAAGTGTCAACGTCACATCGGTTTTGTGTTTTTCGCATAAAATTGCCCAGGTAAACTAATTTTCGGAAAATTTGAACGACTTTGTAATTTGAATTTATAAATTAGTGACGACTGATGAAAATATGGTGAGTTTCTTATTGGATATTCAATACTCGTATTTAATTGTATTAATTACCATGCATTACCAATTTTCAGCAAATTAGGAGGGTTTCTACATGTTTAGTCTATTTTTTATATTTCGTGAGATGACAGCTGATGATAGGTAAGTGAGATGATCTCATCGGGTTATTGTTCCCCGCATTAAGATACCTTAGTATATTAATTTTCAGACAATCACCCCGTTCCCACTAAGAGTAAAACGTGTAAAGGTTGTCAACGCTGTCAGTAACCCTATAAATGTTGAACACACTGTATTGTTTGTTGCTAAAATGGCAACTACGTGGGACCGGATGAGAGAGTCTGTTCAACAACAACTTTTTCGAAAAACAAGGAAATTCCGAACAGTGACTTCTACTGCCTTTGTGGACATCAGGAAAATCAACATTTCTTTGTAAACACGCCCGTCACGTACTTTTTTTGTGAGTGCACGCACCGGGGGAATCCCGCATCAAAAAGCATTACAGGGGTGGCACAATCACGTCTGGTGACTTCTAGAGCTCAGCCTTGGTGCTGCTTATTCATTGCTTGTTAGGGTAGCCACATCATATAATACCATCAATTATTTTATTTTAAACTCAAATGTATTCATGCAATCCTTAATAACAAAGGCATGGAAAAATATTCTATTTAATGGTAGCAGGTCATTTCCCTGCGACCATTTTCCAGGAGGATAATTCTAGGGGGATATTTCGCAGGCGGACATTTCCCTGGATTTACATTTCCCAGGCGGACATATTCCTGGGTGTACATTTTCCTGGAAGGGCATTTCCCGTGAAAAAACAATGTTACTACCTTGAATTATATGTTATTAATATAATTCAAGCGAACCCTCAGGCATCTACAACATATTCCAAATCGATGCACAATAACTTAGGTAGTAACATTGGTTTGTCATATCCTGTCAATACCCAGCATAATAAAACATAAATGTTTACATGGTCGATAACTTGGGTAGTAACATTGTTTTTTCCCGGGAAATGTCCTTCCAGGGAAATGTACACCCAGGAATATGTCCGCCTGGGAAATGTACATCCAGGGAAATGTCATCCTGGGAAATATCCCCAGGGAATTATCCTCTTGGGAAATGGTTCCTGGGAAATGACCTGCTATCAGCAGTAAAACAGATTATGAAGACAGAAATTGCACTTTAATTACTGGGGTTAGTCCAGATTTATGTATGGCTTTTTCCGAGAGACATTTTCATCAAAGCTGAAGATAATAATAAAAGTGTCATTGTCAACGGATTAACGCGTTTTCGCTAATTCCAAATTAATGTACTATGAAAACCTCGCCTATTCAATTGAAGAATTATTGACTGACGGAATACAAAATATACTTAATCATACTGCTTTTTATTGGAAGAGTATACAGATTTTATTGAACAAGTTTTTTTGGATCACAAAATTAAGAAATATGCCAATGAGGAAAATCCTGCTCTTCATTTTGCTTTTCGTAAGCATATTTCTGCCGATCGTAGTAAGTATTTGTCATTAAAAATATGTAGCACATTCAGATTTTAATTATTGTTTTATGTATTAAAATTGTTTCTTTTGCATTTAAGGATGGCAGCAAAAGTCAAAAAAATCTCAAAGTACCACAGCCCGGAGCAACTAAGGTCGGACCATCAGCAGCAAAATGAATGAAAAACTATCAGCAATCGACAAAACCTTAAATAAAACGGAAATTTTCAGCAAAAAATTTACTTCCTGGAAACTTTTTCCCATTTCAATTTTTACAAGCTTCACTTTTGACAACCTCGCTTTTGATGTATTAAAATAGTATTACGTAAACAAATGTTGATTGTTTGATCTGCGAACTTTATTTTAATTCAATTTTACCACATTTTTTGAAAGCCAAAAACGGAGTACCTTCAAAATTAAATAAAATAAATTGAATAATAAAATGTGCATTTAATTGAAAGCGCGTTATACTTTAAAAAGTTTTTTTTCCGGCAAGGAATCAAACCAATGCCTCTTTGCGTTCAAACCGCAACGCTCTACCACTGAGCTACAGAGGTATTTGAAAAGCATAACGGCTGAATGTGTCGTTTTGTGTAGCAGGGACACCAGTTAACTGCTGGCTTTGAGCGAGCGCGCAAAAATTTTATACATTCCGATATTCCGATACAAACGGACTCTTTTGCAGAGAATAAATTCAAATAAATTGAATAATATTAGTAATTTCTTAGATAGCATTATAACTCTGGTGGCGCAAACACCACACAGCATTAGCATAATTCCTTTTGGCATTATGATAAATAGATAGAATGGAGGTTAATGAGATGGAGGTCCAGCCAGATGATGAATAAAGAGAGGATGCACACAAGTAAAGCACAGACACTGGACATTGCTCGCTAAACCATTAGTCACAAAATCTACCTGCCTAAAAATGATGTGATTGTCGACTTTTTGACATTCACTTGTTTCACATTGATGCCATTTAATTAATAGAAAAGGTACTTCTTTCGTGGGTTTACCTAAAGTCACCGACAACGATGACTTCAGTTTTTTTGGCATTCAACATTATCGTAACGTATTTTTAGTTAAGTATTTTACAACTGTAATCTCAACCGTGTGGAAACAGGAAAATGGTGAGTTTTCCATAAAAACTTATGCAAGTTTTCTGTACATTTTGTGGTTGTTTTTGTGTGATAGTTTTGAGTGACAAGCATCGTAGTGAGTATTGTTTTCTTGTGTGCTACGGTTTTCCACACGTCACCTCACAAAGAGTGTAAACGCTAGTCACTTGGAACTATAAATCATTGGAAAACGTAAGGCAACTCACTGTAAATTATACATTTAATTAATTTAGAGTTTTATCATGCAATGAGGGATGTTAATGGAGTGTTAGTGACAATTAATTAATTTATGTTTACAATGTTGATTAAATGTATACAGCCACCCAGGAATACGCTGGAAATTTCAGTTCAGGCAGAATCGAAGGAATAACCGAGGTTCATTTCATCTAGTCGCATCATTCAATTCCGTTTTTTGAAGTAGGGAAGTTGCTGTAGCAGTCATACCCACTACCCCTGCACAAGCGAGTCAACATTTGGTTAAGTTAATTATAATTAACTTTAATTAAGTTTCATGGGCCTAAGTTGTATGATCAATATTGTACGGTTGCATAATATTGGGCAATAATTGATGGATTCATGAGAAACTGCTTTGGCATAAGTGGAGGCCGAGTTGTTTGGCTATTGTCGCTTTGTGTGGACTCCAGCTCGGTGGTCTTCGTTAGTCTTTCTCC
This sequence comes from Alloscopus bannaensis, assembly GCA_027743745.1. NCBI lineage: Eukaryota > Metazoa > Arthropoda > Collembola > Entomobryomorpha > Entomobryidae > Alloscopus > Alloscopus bannaensis. Next base: position 5,850 of record JAHZMW010002877.1, read on the forward strand.
TCAACGACATGCGGTTGGGAAATCATACCTGTCCATAATTATTTGTTTCATATTTGTCGCATCAAGATCACCACACTGGCTACTTGTCTATGTGTTTCTTTCTTTGTGAAATCTACAAACAAAAATAGTTACTGAAGCTAGGGAATTCATACACTCCTTATCCCTCATACAATGCATACTACTGCATATCATTATTAGTAAATTGTATTAGCTAATTCCAATTAAAATTAATTTAGGTAAGAACTATTACTTTACTATGACTCGAGCTCAGTAATTCATTTAAGTAGTAACAGATTTCAGTTATTGTAATTTTTTTGCATTCAATTTATATTGATGTTAGTTAAAAAGTAGATCATAGGTAAAGATAAACCTTTACTTTATATGGCAATTGACTTAACTGAATTCATACTGATTTATTTGAGCATTTATTCCATATTGAGTATCATGAATAGGAAATAACAATTTATCTCATATTTTAAAATTTGTATTTATTGCATTTCAATAAATTCACTACTCATTCATTTTAGTAGCAAGTATATAGCTATCCATATTGCAGTACTCGACAATTCATTTATACGCATGTGTGTGATTTACCCTCCCATTCACTATTTATTGAATCCTACTAAAAGCTATAATACCTTGTCATCATTAAACTCTGAAAAGTATGTATTCTTTCTTGATTATGCTTTTGTTAATTGCGCATTGGACTAATGTGGAGGGTTAGTGGCAAACTGTCAGATGCTTATTAAATATTTGAATTCTTGCCATACTATTTCAACCAGACGCTTCCCTGCCAAACCCCCTATATAATTTTGCAGATAATTTTTGCGATTATAGAAATTACAGAAAAACAACACAAAAATATAGTATATAAATTTCCGAATGGCGGACTCCACATTTAATAGCGGAGCACAATTATCAGCCGTCAATTTTTGAAATTTGGTACATTAATTTATGCTTCGCTTGGAGATTAAATTCTATGTTTTGGCATATATGACAAAATAAAGTGTGTCAAACAGTTACCTTTTACCTCTCTATGTTACCTTTTGTGTAGATTGACATTTTATTGTTTAAAAAGTCAGTTTCGCAATATTTTTATAGAGAAAATAGTTATTTTTTATAAACATTCCAACGATGTTTCAATTTTTTCACAGATAAACGCCTGCAATTACTGAACAGCGATTTTCTAACGTAAATCTAGTTCCTTTATCTGGCTTGCAGGCAATGTCCTAATGCTTATCTCTCTTTATGTGGTCAGTTATGCGAGGTCAGATCGGTGATCATAAGTATCAAAAACAAGTAGCGTTAATCATAAGATACCGATCCACAAAAAATGCCGTTCTATTGTACTACTAGCCAATTGCAAAAATCTTAATTCCAATAAAAAACAAATGAACCTAAAAAAATAATAAGTTAAACTTAGCGTACTAAATTAAATACTAAATACTAAACATAACCATCTCAAACTGTCACGGGCGCCGGTCAAACATTTTTGCGCTTCCTACCACAAAAATTAGTTTTTAATTAAAGCCCGTCAAAAAATAATTGTGCCTAGATACCTCGCTGTTTAAATTGTGAACCTTGACTTTACTTAAGTTTAAAAATGTAGAGTGGTTAATATTTTGAAAATATGCCAAACACTGTTTGTAACGTTGTAAAGTTCATTTTTAGAAGATCCAAAAATTATTGTACTTTTAACAGTTCATTAGTTTTATTATTATTTTACGTGTTTGCCATGTATTCAGAAATCCAGATGTAATTGAAATGAGTGGTCGAAAGTTTATTCCTTATTCATGGAGGTAACAGATTCCAATTTTTAACAGAATGAAGTGGAAATTACGATTCTAATGCTTTAAACATTGTTAAAGAAAACATAAAAATAAAATCTGAGTTGAAAGGACAAGAGGTTCAAAAGTACGATATCATTTTTACATGAAATAAAATGGATATATAATATGTAAGGTGTATTGTGATGTGCATATATGTGTTTTGTATAATACATGCATCAAAGTCATTTAATCAATGTAGTCATCAGCCGCTTCGCTGTTTTTGTTGTCGGTTGTGGTGATGTTTTGCATGGATCTTGCTTCCACAATGACACTGGGGCTTGCTCGTAGCTTGAGGAAAAGCAGAATGAGAATGCCAGCAACGACAGCTACCGCCAACAGGGTGAGGGCTATGGAGGACCACAGTCCATGGTTAACTGTTTGAGGTGTTACGTCATAAGCAGGAGTTGTTGCGTCTCTCAGTTTAATGTATGCGTCATCGAAATGGGTAGATTGAGGGTTGAGATCCCAATTGATTTTGGTTGTTAAGATTCCGTCCCATTGTTCCTCCTTCTCTATAACCACATTTGAGGTACCAAATTTAATCCCATTAATTGAGAAAAACACGGTTATGGGTAGCGTAAAGATGTAGTAAGGGCAAGGCGTTGTTTTGCCATCCACAGATATTTGGCTCAAAGGGCAGTATATGTGGAAGAGGTTGTCTAGCCGCTTGACTTGTATAAAAAACCACTTCATCATGGGGTTAAGTGTCCAAACAGTGATCTTCAGCGTAGTATGATGTTGTTTTTCCGAGAGATGCTGTTGACTAGCGTTCTTTTGAAAGAAATACAATCAGGTCACGCTTCACCGGTCTGATGTTTATATCCTAAATGCACTGGTCTTTCGTTGACATTATGACATTGTCTGGTCCTGCGTATTTCCAGGTGTATGTCTTGTTTTCCCGTCGTTCCATAAGCTTAAATGGATTTGGAGTTGCCAACATTAGTGTCTCGTTAATGGTGGAAATGAGGAAACTTGGCATGGGGCATTTTGGTTCGCATGGTAAGGTGATGTTGAAATCGTCTAGAAAAGGGCCGTAAATGGCGTTCTCTCGCCATTGTCGTTTCGCTTCCAGAATGGTGGTCTTTCCATCGAGAAGCCTGCTTACAATGTATGATGTTGCGAAAGTTGAGCCAATGCTTTTGGATTTGAGCTCATCGAAGTCTTTTTGATGCTCACTTAGTGGTGCGATAGTCATAATGAATTTTTCTGTTAGCTCGTCAATGTACATTCGATTGTTCCAAATTTCCTTTTCAAGGCTTTCGAAAATTTTTATTTTTTTCGATGCTTTCAATGCTATTCGTATTTTGTGAGCTGATGATAGTTGAGGAAATGGCCATTCCAGTCACTGCGAAATTTGCGATGCACACTCCGGCCAAAATGACCAAAGGGACGAAACGCTTGCCACGATGTTTCACTTCTTGCCATCCGAATCCATGTCTTGGGCACATTCCTTCGATTTGTTGTGCAAATGCTTCCTGGTAAACTTGATTTCAAACGTGCGGTTGCTTCTCCAATCAGATTTTTGTGGTATGTGTTTTTGTTTAACAACTGGCAAGGATTCACATTATTATTTTGATCTGATAGCTGGCGTAACCACTTGTGATTGGGGTTCATGCCTTTTTCCAGAGTACAGGAATGCTGTTATGCATACTCGTTGAGCTGCAGCTGGCTATCATAATGAATGCTAATGCAGCTGTTAAGAGAGTCATATTTATCTTTCCTCCCTTTTTGAAGGTTTTTTGGCCGAAGGTTTATTTGTTGCGGGTTCAACTTTTTCCATTCCGAGATAATTCATCATTCGCCAATGTGATTTGGCGGGGAGAGGTTTGGTAAAGATATCAGCATTTTGCTCTTCTGATGGCACGTGCTTCACCTCAATTACTCCTTTCTCGTAGAAAGTCCCGAGCGCATAAGAATTGGGTATCTATATGCTTGGTTTTCTTATGAAACGTGTGATTTTTTGCCAACTTGATGGCAGACGTATTATCCACCATGATTGGTGTGGGATCTTCTTGTTCATATCCAATTTCTTTTACTTTTCTTTGTGTCGTATATGCTTCTAAGTAAGCCGACATGAAACTCGGTACATACGTTATACTCAAATGGTAAGGTTTATTTAGGCACGGTAAATATCATGATTGTGACAAGGTGATATCAATGATAGTGCTGAGCTGTGAATGAATTGGAAACGTCTCAGCTCAGTCATATAAATCGAACGAAAGATGTACAGCATCTACATCGAGATTTACTTGCTGCCCATCACAAGGACACATATTACTTGATTACTCCAGGAGCCGTCTACATGAACAATTTAGACTATTAAGAAACAGAAACTTGGCTCCTGGACACTTGGAACTAATATGACTAATATGCAAATACACTACACTTTGTAACCAAATTACCTTCACGCCTTTAGAGAAAGACATAATTTCAGACTTAGTGGATTTAAGTGTCACAACAGTTTGCTTTTGTGAGCACCATGTAAGCAACGCATTATTGAGGAAGAATGCGTATCGTGGTATTGACTTTCTGTCAATTTTGTCAGTTGCATAATCGGCGTCCGTAAAGCCGACAATTTTCATGATGTCATTCCATTCCTGTATTACTTGAGTCCACTTCACTGTGCCACGTAGGTATCTTAAAATGCTTTTGGCTGCTTTCCAGTGTGACTCGTCATAATAAGTACAGAATTGTGACAGCTTAGAAACCGCAAATCGTCGTTGTTATAAAAAGAACTCCTAAGTCAAAAACTGGCCAAAATGAAAAGCTCCTAAGTCAAAATCTGGCCGAAATGCAAAAGCCGTAAGTCACTTTGGCCGATACTGCAGAAAAGGCACTAACTCTTGCAACGGGGCTTATTACGATTTTTATCCCATAAAATTACTCCACATTTTTCTGCATCGATTGACACCAAATATTATGCTGTGCATGAATATAATGTATGTACCTGGTTACCTGGCATGTAACCATGAACTTGCAGGCACAAACAATATGTAAAATTTTTCGTACGTTATCATTTAATGATTTTTAATGATGCTGCAAGTTTTTAAAAATCATTGTTTGGTTTATTTTAAGCGATACAAGTTTCATTTCAATCTTGTCCCACGATACGATGTATACTTTAAACTTCATTGGTCCAAATGAAAATCCCCTTTCAAAACGAGAACTGTTACCACTGTGTAGACAAGTAAATCTCCACCAGAAATTGTAAATTTTAGATTGAAAGTGGAAAACATTCCAAACCTGAACGTTACTTGTTAGTTAAAAGTAAGGCTATTTGTTTCACGTAAAACAGATAAATGAAAAGTCCGTAATGAATGTATTACATAGTCTTGCCTAAATAGTGCGTAAATAAACAGGGTTACACAAGCAAAATGTGCGATTTACAGAAAATTCAAAGACTCAAGAGAGGTAAAACATTGAATATAATTAGTATTTTCCAGAGGATCAGCATTATGTTCGCAAAAAGTATACATAAGTTTGGCTGTTGTAAAAATACAAATCACATTAATTTTCTACTCGTCAAATTTTTAGAATTGCATTACCCTAACTCAGCAAGGGCCTATATGAATTTTCCATAATTTTAAAAAGAACTAAATGATTTTTAACATAGCACAGCCTAACAGTCATACGAAAAAATGGGGCAAAGGAAATTACGGACTCAGCATTAATAATTGCACATCTTGAGGCATAGATATCCAAATAATCGTTTGTTTTGCTGCAAAAAATAGTTAATTCGAATAGGAAGTTGCAATAATAAATGGAAGTTTAAATTGTTTTTGCTTTTTTTGAAAAAAATATTTTTGTCGTTTGGACCTTTGCTGTATTAAGCGAAAATCGTATGGCTTTGTGTAAGTTAGGTTTTGCCTGTTGTACCACAAAGTTTGAAAAATGAAAGACTAAAACGATTTTAGTCTTTTCTTGAATCTGGTCATTTCGGTAATACAAAAAAGGCAATGAAACAAAGTTTCTTTTAGAGCAATACGAATAAGGATATTGCAGAATTTGTAAAGTCTTGCGAGATTTGCAAATCAGAAAATCAGAAGACAACGGGTTTGTTAGTAGATATACCGCGAGCAGAATTTGTGTTTCGTACAATTTTTATAGATTTTATTGGATCATTTACTAAAAGTAAATTTACAGGAACTAAGTTTTGTCTGATATTAGTGGATCAGCTAAGTGGATGGGTTGAATTTAAAGGCATGTCGTCAAGTACAAAACAAACGCGTTGTATGTTTTTTTGAGGAAAAACTTTGCAGATTTGGAACTCCGAAAGTTATAGTTTCAGATAAAGTTTTCAGGTAAAACATGTGCTTACAAGCGCACATCATCCAAACTTAAACTAACCGAAGTGAGCGCACTAATAAACATTTAGTTTATACGATTGCATCATTTTCTTCAGAACATCAAAATGAGTGAGAGAAATATCTACAACACTTTGCCTTAGCTGTACGTTTGCATATTAGTGAAACTATCACCTTCCTGGTACCTTGAATTTTTAATTTAGGTCGAAAACCATTGTTAGATCACTTGAGAATGATACAAGTCATGACTTCCAAAGTGACGCACAGCTTTTGCAATACAGCGAATACATTCCCTGAACACATAAAACAAATCGTGGAATTAGGTTCAGGTAATATTAATAATAATCAAGTTTCTGACGCATTTGATAATGTTTCAGGAAAGCTACCACCCAAAGAGATGACGATGAAGTTCGATCGAGCGATCTTGTGAAATCAATCTGGTCATTGGCGCAAATCCATTCTGGCCAGGGGTGGGCCACCAAAGCAAAATTCTGGAGGGCTGCCTTGCTGAACACATTAAATAATGCGAAGATGGCGAGTTGGGCGTTTACTGTGTTTTCCAAGACCTTATCGGGGTACTCATGTCACTGCTTTCGCCTAACATACCCATCATTTTGTACGTAACGCAACGCTAACGATATCAGTTTGGCGTAATTGATTACGATGTACCAATCTGACACCGTTCTGGCTGCTCACGGAGTTTCCGGTTCCACCAAAATTACTCTTGGCACTGCTGCAAGTGGGAATGACGTCCTGCAGGAAATCGCCAGGTCACGACCACTCACTGAGGAAACTCGGTTCTTCGGTCGACGCGTCGACCAACGCCGTATTATGCACAATTCAGTGAGTCGAACTCACGGCGACACAATGCTCAAGGGCACACTATGTATTCAGCTGGAAGCCTTTCTGGCGTATCAAATATCTTTATTTCGTCACTGGAGATAATTGTTCTTCACATCACAAATAATAACAATAATCAGAACTAGTATTAGTAAAGTTAGTGGCTCAAGCTTTCGACGTATTACTCACGTCTTCATCAGGAGCGATATAATTTTTAGCGGAAAGATGAATAGAACCAATCAGAACTAGGGAAGTATTATTCACCGGTATCCCTACGTGTATATCACACGAGAACGGAGACTCTGTGTCTCTCCTTCAACAACCAAAATCAATCTCCCTTGTCTGTGTTCCACACTCATCTCCTCCTGCCTATCTTTTTGCTTGTCTTTGTGTGCACATCTCAAGTGCTCGTCCCGTAGCATTACCTTTACCGTTAGTTGGACTCTCCCTCTGCCTCTGAAATAGCCTTTTGTTCCTATTTTTCTTATGGCGCTTTCGCCTTTCTCTCAACTTAGCTTGTTTATCAGGATTGTTTTTCTGATTCCTTTTATTGTTACTGCGAAGCTGTCGTTGCCTAGCTGTCCACCATGAACGGAACTTATTCTTGTGGGCTTCCCAACGCTTCTTAATTATTGCTATGCTATCTGCTGCTCTATTGGCCGCTAATTGCTTCGGACATCCACCTGACACATGTCCGGCGTCTAACTCCCAACACACGAATCAGTAGCCGTGGAATATCAAGCTTTGAACTTTGTCGTTCAAAATTGTGAACTCTAAATCTATTGGCAGATCATCTTCCTCTATTACCTCTTTCCTATTTGCATTCTCTGATTTCTCTAATTTTGTTTCAAGTCTGTCTATGAACTCGTCATTATCTAAATTTTGAATCAAGTCTGTTTCATTTATTTCATTTAAATCCTTGCTCATAGAATCATTTACTATCACTTGTATCTCTATATCCTCTGGTCTCTTCTTTTATACGTTGAGGTCATTTATGGCATCAGTCGGCTGGAACTCCGGTTCCCTGGTCGATGGTCCTGGACTTGGACCCTTCGTCTGACGGTATGGAGCGACATACATCTCGTAAAAGCTGCTATCGCTGTCACTGTCACTTTCTCCAGCCGGTCTGCGCGAGGACTTCAAGGTTATCTGAATTTTGACCACCTGCACAACTCATTTAGTATACTAATGTGTAAACATAAATGACCATGTAAAATATTTCTTTTATCAACTCATTAGTGTTGCTTGACGCAACGTGCAGCTACAAAATATTAAAAGTATTGGGTTTCATTCTCACTATAAACCAATCGCTATCCCCTGAATAGCAAGTAATACGGAGAAAAGAAAAGAGAAATGTGAGAAAACTCTTAGTTGTGGGACTTGCTAAGTCGGCCATAAAAACGGTCAAAGCTTTAAAAGTTTCATCTGTGCTTGTTTCCCGAGTCCATCCTGACACAAAAGGAGAGGAACTAAAACATTTCATAGCTAATGAACAAGGCTGGGAAGTTAGTGCCGTGACCAAGCTTCAAAGCAAATTCCCAACGTATGCCTATTTCCGAAGGGACATCCATTTCAGTTTCCGAGTGTCCTAAACCAAAGTCATTATTCCTGAAGCCGGAGCACTGGTCCTGTGACATGCTAGTGCGGCGCTTCAATCGAACTCCAAGAAATGGACAAATAGACCGGTCCGACCCAATTAGCACTGATGCTTAACTTTGCCTCCTAGAACTGCCGTGGATTAAAAGGCAATGGTTTCTGGCTTAATAAGTATGTAGATACGTTTGACTTTATTTTATTACAAGAAACTTGGCTATTCAATTTTGAAAAAACCTTAATAGACTTTGGAAGTGACTTCTGTACAATTTCATAAAGTTCCATGAATGACACAAGCACGCTATGCGGGAGGCCCTATGGAGGACTGTGAATCGTGTAAAATATAGTGAGGCAGTTAATGTTATAGATGTACCAGATAAACGTTTACTTGCAATCATTGTGTCCTTATATATATAAATAGTATGAGTGATATATAAAATTATTGAAGACTTATGATTTTGTAAGCTTTAAAAACATTTAAAAACATTATTTTGATCCTTCAAATTCAACTGTTAGACAGCGATAGTTACAAACCCGTTTTGCTAAATAGTCCAGTTTGTGGTTTTTAAAATTGTTAAGTTGTAATTCTTGCTTAACAATACCAATTACACCTCTAAATCGCACAATGGCAAATACAAATTACCAAATACATATTGTATAACATTAAATTTGAATTTAATGATTTTATAATGCATTTTTAAATGTGTTCATATTAATTATTAACGTTTAAGTTTAAGGGGCGACTCGGTTTTCTCCCCGAATTCATTAATGTATATTTACGAAAATTATTAAGGCAAAAATGTATTTGGTTGCTGAACAGAATTGTAGCAATTGAAGCGTGGATTTTGCCGAAATGCACGGAGACGGACTATATCTCTAAAAAGGCTTCGTGAATCAACCCCCTGTTTTCTACTATCTGCGGTGTACACACATGGAATGCAAGGCAAAACACATGGAAAATCAATGAGATCGTGGGGCAAACTGAGACTCCGCGAAATTTGACGTTTCTTGCACTTTTTATTGCTTAGAATTGGTTTTAATGTTTAATTATTGCTCCACCACTATACCATATGAAATAAGAAACCGCGTCGAGGAAAGCGATTACACACAACCAAAAAGTAAACATATTTTAGATTTGACTCAACGATCTCAGTCTTTGAATAAAAACAAAATAATTTGGGGGCTCGGTAAAAAAAAGTTTTAAAAAGTTCCTTTACCTCTTTTTTGTGTAGTCGTTTTGTCCTCAGCGCGGTTACCTATTTCATGTGGTTAGCGCGCGGTGTAGTAATAATTAAGCATTAATAAAAAAATTTCAATATACACCATTGGGAACGTTTTGATGTAGTACATTTTGATACACCTCTAACAGTACCGAATTTTGTATTTGGTTTGAGGAAAATTTACAATAGTATCTTGTAAATTGCTGTACGTAATTATGTTTTAACCGTCAATTTATTTGTCAGTACTATATATTTGCATTGACATGTTTTGACGAATTGTGTTCCAGGTTAGTCCTTATAAAGGAAAGTTGCAGATGATTATTTGCAGTAGATTGTAACGTTTACATTATTAGAAATTACATGATTACATTATTTTTAAAATAGCTAACAAATGCTTATATTTAAATAGTGTGAGCTAAACTATAGTATATTATTAGTGAAAGCTGGCTGACAAATATAAGTAATTTACATTTTGAATATCACATATATTCTGATATTTATTGTGTTGTAAAATAAACCAAAAAATACTGTAGAAAATAAATATGCGTGCACGGAAAATGATCTTTCTTTGCCACCGTATAAAATACTGGTATATTTAATAAGCCGCAATTTTCCTTAGTTATTATGCTACTGATCATACTTAAACCTGTATGTCTGGACGGTAAAAGTTGATATATTGGCACGTCACAAATGATGAACGATGTGTGTGGTATGTGTATGTCGATGTAATCGTCTAGTCGACTCTTCAAACGTCTAGCAGTGGCAACGAAAGAAAACTCATGTTCCATTCCAGGGTGCTTTCCTTTGTTTTTTATACGTATAGTAGTCTCCAAGGATCATGCAAGTACCTTGTTGTGCAGGTATGGATTACCACTTCTGAACAATTTGTCTGTTTACATTTTCAAGGACAAATAATTTTGTCCTCAACTATTTGTTTGAATTCCAAATGAATCATATGTAACAGGTGTTCTTTCTAACATAAATTGATTTTCGCACTACTGTTTTTTCTGAAAATTTGACTCCTAGTCAATCATGAAAGTGATTGATGGCATGTTTCATAAACAAAAAAAACTTCGGTAGTCGTACTATCTAAGCATGCTATAAACATTAGATGTAGTCAATTTATGAATCTAAAATGATATATTAGGCAGAGAACTCGCGCAACTTCTTCTGGAATTTATCACGTATTTTTCATATGACCTATACAGTTTAGTTAGAATTACTAGTTCTGTTGAAATACAAACCTTACGAATATTAATGTCGTCATAAATTGCGTGGATACTACGAGCATCTTGCTTATGTAGCTGCGTTGCGGAATGATATTACACTGACAATTAAAAGCAGTTTCACTTAATGACTACTCATTTCCGTTTGCGTTCTATATAAAGCGCAATCAAACACTGTAGGAGCCGCAATTGAATCAGAATCATCAACAACAAAGGTTACATTTTTTCCGCCAATAAAACTAGCCCCTGAAGTTACAATTGCGGCAGTATGAACATACAAAAGGCACTCATATGCTTCGTGTGGCTTATCACCACATTTTGGCTTGGAATCGTAAGAAGTTTTTATTTCAAGTGGGAATCTAGCCTTTAAAGTTTTGTTGTTTCGTTTATAATATTCACTTGAGTTACTTATTTCATTGTGTAGGAAGGTAGCAAAAGTCAGAAGGATCTAAAAGTACCACAACCTGGGAGTACAAAGGCTAACCCTGCGGCGTTACGATGACAAGAACAGAAATAAATAGAGTCGATACCACCGGCATTACCTGGATCAAGCTAAAACATTCAATGAAGTTCAACTATTCAAAAAATCATTTTAAAAAAAATTTGGTGTCAAATACGGTTTCACTAGTAGAAACAGCAATGAGTAAAAAACTGAATAGATTCAGTTAATCTACAAAAACTGTACCTCCCAGTAAAAATAAAATTAAAAACGAGTCAAAATAAAATAATTATGCAGTTAATTGGTTTAAATATTTATCCAGTAGAATGCTGATTTCAAATGTTTTCACTTGGTCAACTTGTCTAAATAATTGTAGTGCGAGTAAGTCAAAATATACTAACAAGCAAATTACCAGAATTAAATCGTCGGAAAAAATTAAGTAGAACTTTTTAAATAATAAGTAAGAAAGTAATAAATTTGTGGAAAAAGAATAAAAATTGATGACATGCAAAACGCAGGTATTAGCGCGAGTTGTACCTGACGTTTTTATAAATTGAAGGAAAACCGGGAAAAGTCTGCCATCGGAGCCGACTTTGTCCATATCTGCCTCACTTCAATTCATATCGCAACTGTTTGGGTTGAGTTAGGTTAAGTTAGAAAAACAAAAGTTAAATGAAAATGTCATGACAAGATGTCAATTTGCCACGATAATAGTCCAAATGGCAAAAATCGCTTTGAACGTTCGCATGATAATTTAGAAGCATGGTTTATACTTTAATTACTCAAAAATAAATGACCGACACTGGCTAGGTTTATTGAGTTTTGAGTAAGTTGTAAATCCCACGTTTCTAAACTCTTGCTAACCGTTATTGTAATACAGTTTACTTTTACATCGTTTTCATATACAGGGATTTTGATAAAAAAGCTATAGTTAGGCGAGTACAAGGCTTTGGCTTTACCGGATACCGTCCATCACCGGAATCCACATACCGGAAAGTCAAACACTGGACGACACTTACCGGAATGACAAATTACGGGAATGTCCAAGTCTTCTCCAAGTACACTTTTCTTATGTTACGTCATCTCTGCATGCATTTTTTTATGTTAAGGTCACCTCTCCATGTATTTTTCCTATTTTAAGTCATCATCACTTGCATTTCCTTTAGGTTAAGTCATCATCAAATGAAAAGATGACTAAATATAAGAGAAATGCATGGAAAAATGACTTAACATAAGGAAAATGCATGCAATCCGGAACTGTGTACGTCCGGTAGTAGTCTAGTCCGGTAACTACAATTCCGGTGTTTGACATTCCGGTAGTTTGTCTCTCCGGTGAGTGTCGTCCACTGTTTACGTTCCGGTATGTGGATTCCGGTGAATGACGCACAGCGGGTTTTACCAAAGCAATACCCTGCTATTTTTCGCTTTCGTTTTTAAAATAGGAATAAGTGTGAAAAGCGTAATTTTTTGCCTGAGAACTAAATTTTACAACATTTTTCAATCGGCAATTTGTAGGCTTCGAAATATGCTGAAACTTCTAGCAAAAATGCAACATTTTTCTCGGCTCGACGCTAATAAACAAAATGCTATTTTTCCATGGAAATAGTCACTGGTAACTTGTTCCATAGAAAAATTCCATAGTAAACGTGTAGGTTGTACTTCTTACGAACTGGACTAAAATCTCGTTTACCATGGGGACAAACATGGAAAACATGGAAAAATGTTTCCAACAAAGTCATAATTTCAATGACTAGTTCTGTGCTCATTTTCACCTTATCTCGTTTGTTCGTCGCTTTCTTTTTTGCCTTCATATTGCAAAAACATTTTCACAAGGCATTTTCGTAAGTAGTTTCACTTTTTTACTCAATTCCTATTTCTACAAAATTTATTGAAAGTAGTCTCTTTTTCAACATTACTAACCTTGATATTTAATTTTTTTGCACATCTGGGCCAGTTTCGTGACCTTTTGTAAAGAAGGCGGACGTTCATGATCCAAGCAATAAGATTCTGTTTGTTTTTTTAAGATTAAGTTTTTGTTTTGTTTAAGATAAGGTTTTGTTTGTAATATTAAAAGTCCTCAAGGGAGCTCAGTTTAGGACTTTCAAGATGGTTCAAGTTGACAGGTATTAGTTTCTTGACTGTTTTATCAGAGATCGTGGACAGTGAGCAGTAGCATCATATAAAAAGTAGATTTCAGCTTTCCACATATCGATACCACGTTTGGGCATGATATGCACTGCTTTCAATTCTCACAGGGTTGACTGGTTTGTGTGGCACCACTGTAGAAAACAAGATGATTGTCAACTGCATGTAGGAAAACTGCCGCTTCTCAATTGCCACTCATCAACTGCCTCCCCTCAACTGCCGCTAAACTAAACTGCCACTTTCTCAACTGCCGTTTTCTCAATTGCCGTTATTGTGAACTGCCACTATTACCAATTTCCACCCTCTCATTTGCCACTATATTCAACTGTTGCTTTTTCAGTTGCCACAATTCTTATTTATATTAAGGTAACATTGGCGAGTATTATTTTTTACTTCAAACAGTCATAATTCATTTTTAGTGGATTTAATGTAACGATGATAACAAATAATAGGCTCAGGCTCAGCATAACTCGAAAATGGGCATGCGACTACTTTAACATTACGAGGGCAAATTCGAAAGTATCTTTTTCGAAAACCTGGAGGATATTTAACCCGATATAAAGTATTCTCCAGGTTTTCG
>JAHZMW010002878.1:0-10054 GCA_027743745.1 Alloscopus bannaensis
CAAAGTTATTTTTGTGACAAGTCTTTAGATTTTCACCATGGATTGACGATTCAGGGAACCGACGACGGTGTTGTGAGTGGGACCTACTATGATGTGTTTTGGCGTGACTGTGATTTTGAGAGAAATAGGAAAAAGAAGAACCGGGTAATTATCAACATCGATTCCACGAACTTGATGATGAGAAAAATATTCAGAAATGAGGACATTATGTTGTTCCGTAGGTTCACTTGTGCAGTATAAAAGTTGACAAATCATGTTACACTGAAGTGTCTAAAAACGATTTCACTGTCTCCGTGAGAAAGCTTAAGAAGTCTGTTGTATCTACTAAAGCTTACCAACTAGGAATTGACGAAGACGAGGGAGCCTACGCCGCTGCTCTTGAGGCTAAATTTGGTGGTCGGGATATTTATGACCCGTTGCAAGACTCAGAATCCGCACAGGTGGATGAAGTTACAATGGAAGAATATCAGCATGACATAAAGGAAAACCGAGTCAATATTAAATCTGAGGATGGAGACAGCACATCTTCGAAAAAGAACACTATAATTGTCTCTGCAAATACTCCTGTTAAGCCTAGAAAGAAGCTGGGAATTCTACCTGTTTATGACGTAAATATTTCCGACGTGGAGCCTAGAGTAATTTTGAACTATGTTAAGGAAAGGGTAGGATAACTTTATTTCTTTTTTCTAAATACTTTTCTGTCACCATACTACCATAAATATTTTCTGAAATGTATGTTTGTTGCATGTAGCCAAATACTTCAGTTCCAACGGCCGAATCTCCAATCGAAAGAATTGAGGAGTACGTACGATTTCAGTCTTACATCAGAATAAACAAGGTATAACGACTTTCTTGGAAACTGGTCTTATTTGTTAATAAGTACTGATTTTATTGATGGTTAACTCAATTGATATCTCACGACTTTCAGGTTGCAATTTCACCAAACGGAGAATTCATAACTGTTGGATACAGAAACGGACTGCTCTCGCTGATTCCTGGATCGTTTGAAAGTGTGTTTGCGTGCTAATTTTTATAGTTTGTAGTTTTATAGTTTTATAGTTAATCAAGAAACGGTATTAACAATACACAATGTACTTTGTATGCCTTTAGTCTAGTTTGAAGTTTGTTATACGTACGCTATCCTCGAATAGTTTCAAAAATCATATTAAATCGACCTCCTGCCCCAAATTCGTTTACACTTTTGATAATGAAAGAAGAATCCTTGATGATTACGAAAGGTATCGGTGCTAACTTCTCCATCTCCTGAATAGCTGTAGGAGAAAGATGGGACATCAAAATCGTGTTGACCAAAAAAAACTTTATTCGATACAATAACGACTATATAATTCATCTTACTTGTACACATGACTCAGAGTTCCATAAGGTTCCACTTTGAACAAGGTAAACTTGTTACGAAAGCATTTCATCCAATCCCCTTGACCCTCACAGTTTTTAATTTGTGAAAATTGCATCTGCATTTGATAACCTTCCGAATAATTTGCTTTGATGAAACCGAAGGTGGAGATTTCATTGGTCCCATAATAACCAGCAAAATACGAGCTTGGCTCAACACTTGGCCTACCAAACGAGTAGTATGTGTTTCGGATCCTTCCTACAGTGCCTCTTGATTCGTATCCCTCTGTATAAAATGGTAGCAGTTCACTGGAAGGTTTTTGCATTCCATTGCAATAAACTGCTATTTAAGTCCCATTTTCATACTAAAACCAAAACTAACCCTTCCATTCCATGTAAAATCCTTTCCCATATTCGACATTCCTCACGTAGAGAATCACCACAATTGTTGTTCCATTCACATTGTCTCGCTGTAGGACCTCATGGGAGCCCATACAAAGCCTGTAAACTTATAAAACGCCATGCAATCAACCGCTTCGACACGACTTCTTTAAATTCAACAACTGTCAACAAGTTGTTACTGTACGGATTAGCTCCAAAAGTAGGAGGTCCAAGATCCGCAACATCTGAGCCTTCCTGGAAAAAGTTTATTGCGATTTTGTCCTCGGAACATTGCAGATTTACATTTCGAATCGTCCAGTTGAACCTCAAGTGTTCCGTTGGCACACTGGGGGAGATGGTCCACATGCAGTACTTCTCTTGCATTGCGGTTCCGGGCGGTGCTGTGTTCTCATTGAATTTGAAGTCTATGTACCCTCTAGCGTCTCGTTGATAACCTCCACACAAACCTTCGATTAACGGTATCACGGACTTTGGAATTCATTTTCAAGGGGCCTTTAAATGATGAGTTCGATAGCATTTAATTTACATACGCGGATCCGAGCTCAATTGTGCGGCTACGGGCATTGCGATGAATTCCAGAACTAATATAGCCAACAAAACACATAATGGGTTGCACCGGACAAACATCTCCATTTTGAGCAAGTTTCTAAAGATTTAAACAAGATACAATGAATGCTATGGACCGGCCAGTTTGTGATTTACTAATTTACGATCCTCCTCTAGGTCGAGTAACGCTTGTGGATACCACTGGAAGCTCTACAAACTTTTCGGGAGTTTGCAGACAGAATGCACGGTTACCGACGATATTTGACTAGCTGCTAAGCATATCCATGTGAAAGGAACTTCGAAATATTCACATGGATTAAGATAAGCCCAACTGCCAAAGTTACACCTAATTTTTCCTTTCAAGCTTATATGCAAACAATACTTCACTTTATCGACTGATTTATTGCCAGGCGCATTGCATTTGTATATGTTTGCTGCAATAAAGAATAACTAACACCCGCTTTCTGGTAATTAGATTAACTTACTGTGGTCATGATTATTGCTTATCGGAGCGCTGATGAAGAGCTCCAAACTTCAGTCTCATGTCGCCCCATATTAGTTCACAATGCATGCACAGCAATGTCGGCTCGCTTGTCAAGGAACATTGATTGAAGTCATTTTTAATCTTGCAACTTTGTTATATTATACAATCACGTTTGATGAATCATTTAGACAAATCTTCCAGATATTCCTGGGAAAGGGCATGTTTGCCATCTCGCATTTCCAAGTCCAACAAAAATATCAGCATTTGTCAGCTAAACTCAATCTTTATCCCTCTCATTACACAATTTAGCGATTCAAGCTCGAATTCAAAATGAAGTGCATTTTATGCTGTAGTAATTAGTATGCTTTGCATATGGAGATTCTGAAGGATATATCATATATGCATACATAAATATATCCCTTTTAGTAACATTTGATTCGTTTCTTCATGTAAAAATGGGAAATGCATGAGAAATGTTTGCTTTGGAGGGGAATATATGTTGTGTACACATATTCTCTTTAATTTCGCTTGGGTCATGCCCTGTAAAGAAGGTGGATCAGTTTAGACTCGAGAGATTGACTGCAAAAACATAACGCTTGTCACTCTTTACCAGTCGTAACAACTAGCTTACAAGAGTAGTTCGTCAAACTGCTCACAAACATGAGTTGCTGGCACACTGCAACTTACAAGAAAATAGGGATTCTCTCCCAAGAGTCAAGCGTAGGAGGAAGAGTCAAAGATGTCTGGGCTTTTGGTTCATCCTCAATTGGTGTGTGTGCATTATAGTAGTAAATGTGTGCGTAATCCTTTATGTATCATTGATGATTTCATCAAAAATGAGACAAAAAAGTGGTGAACTGGCTTTGCTTATAATAATATGAGTTTGCTTGGGCTCGCCTTCACATATCCTGGGGACTGGTGTGGGCATGCATCTTATGTAATTTGTAGCTTACAGAATCATCGTCGCCCCACACAGAGCTTCATCTCATCATCGGTATAGTCATCCACAATCTATATGTATCCAAGTATGTATGTACAAAACATACATGGGTTCTATATGTACTGAATGGCATTGGAAAAATGGAAAATACAATGATTTGTATTATATAGGCTAAAGATTGTGGGAGACAGCTGAAGTAGTGATTTCGATTGTTATATGTATGTGAGCAGTCCTCAATAAAAGGTGCTCGTAAGCACAAGAACACGCGAGAAAGATAGTGCAGTCCTTATTTGGCCATGGCTTCACCTAGATCCAAGTCTCCCCGACCTGTTACCCCAAAGAGGGATGAGGGGAAGGAGGAGTCCTTTTGGGACAAGTTTGAGAACACTGGGCAGGAAAAAGCGGATAAAAGAAGGTGAATTTGCAAGCGAATGCTGGAATTTGTAGCCCAATTTTTGTGGAGTAGAAAAAATGTTTATGTACACAATCCTTACTGTAGTGCAAATATTTGCTGTGTATTTTTAGTTCAAGCTTTTGAGGAGGAGGGGAAGAACGCGATTGACTCCCCTGGACTTCCCACACAATTTGTAATTTCTCCAGAGGAGTATGATTTGGGTAATTAATTGCAGCATTGTACAAAAATTGTACTGCACTCTTGTGCTGCTTTGCATTTACGTAATGCCCGACTTTACAAATTATTCGTATGATTAATGATTAAATAGCGGAAGGTGAAGAACGTCTGCTAATAGAGCGAAAGAGCTATGCAGATCCGAGGTTGCAGAATTTGATAAGTTTGCTAATCGATTGGATCAATGACGAGCTTGCGAATCAGCGAATTATTGTGAAGAACATTGAGGATGATTTGTTTGATGGCCAGATTCTTCAGAAACTACTCGGTGCGTGGTGTTTCTTACCAATTCTTTAGTCCGCTCAATGTGATCCAAGTCATTGGAGAAATTCTAAACCAAATGTTATTCTATTACTTTAGAAAAATTGACCGGGCAAAAGCTAGAGGTTCCGGAAGTCTCCCAGTCCGAAGAAGGTCAACGTCACAAACTTCAGGTCGTCTTGAATCACGCCAGCCAAGTGCTTGGGTTGCCACGATGGTCGAATCAGAAATGGAGTGTGGACTCAATTCACTCAAAGAGTCTCGTCGCGATTTTGCACTTGCTTGTGAGCCTAGCTCGCCATTTCCGAGCTCCACTGAGGCTTCCAGAAAATGTCAAAGTTGACACTGTTGTGGTGAAAGTAAGCTTTCACTCTTCCGTATTTATAAAGAAAAGTGAGCAAATCACGGAAACAAATTTTGAATCAATACTCATATCGGTATGTTTTATAGAAACGAAATGGAAAACTTGAACATCGCAAAGTTGCCGAAGAGATTACCTCGACCTACGACGAATTTGGGATGAGATGTGAGCGTGATGCCTTCGACGCACTGCTTGACCACGCTCCAGACAAGCTTCAAGTTGTCAAAAAGGTATATTCTTACCATATGCTAATTCCAGTAAGATGGATTATCTCATACATGCATTATAAACATCAACTTTAAACTGCAGAGCCTCCTCACATTTGTGAACAAGCATTTGAATCGCATCAATTTGGAAGTGGGTGACCTCGAGGAACAATTTCATGACGGGGTGAACTTAACCCTTTTAATGGGTCTTCTGGAAGGTTACTTTGTTCCTCTCTATGACTTCCACTTGACGCCTAAGGACTTCGAGCAGAAGGTGTTCAACGTGTCCTTTGCTTTCGAACTTATGCAGGACGCAGGGCTCTCCAGACCTAAAGCTCGTCCAGAAGGTAACTTACGCAAAAAAGTCAACTCAAATCAACTCTGACCTTATTAATAACTTTAATAAGCTACGTTTTACATATGTATTATATGCATCTTTTTTCAGATATTGTAAATTTTGACCTAAAGTCAACATTACGTGTTCTCTACAACTTGTTCGCGAAGTACAAAAACTCCCCTTGAAAAAAATCACGGCCTTTGACCTGCCTTTTCATATAGTAATCAACCAATGTTTTCACAATACCGGTGCAGTGTTCAGCAGCGTAAGGATTAGGTGGAAGCTAAAGGAATTTGGTACTCTTTCGTAAAAACGCAGCAATCTTAACAATCCACTGACATGATACATAAATATATCTACAAACGTTAGGTCTAGGTGCCCTTATAATTCGCGTAATAATCGCCTTGAGAATTGTGTAAACTGAGTCATGTGCCATTTTTAGCGAGAAAGGAATAATTGTCCAAACCCAGCTAAATCTTGTATGTAACCACGAAAGTATTAATATTGCAATTTCTCTTCACCTTACGTTTCTCTTAAACCAGCAAACACAATTTGTTGTATTAAAGCATTTCCTTTTTTCGACTTGTGTTCATTACATTTCTTTGTCTATTGTAACTCAACATCACTATATTATTATAGTGTAGTTTGTGCCTATTTTACTAATATGACCCTAATATTTACCTTGTACACCCTCTTAAATACATTTGGGAGGAAAAAATGTTAATTTATCACTCGCGGGGCCACGTGCATACAATGTATTCTAAAGCGCAGTATTGAAATAAAAAAATCCTTTGTCGGTACTAACAAATTCGGCAACTTCATCGCGATGTATTGTAAGTGTAAGTAGCTCTGGAGAAATCTAATAGTTATAAAACGCATGTCGCATGTTGCTAACTATATTTATAGCAACAATTAGCATACGAAAAGCATTATAATTGAGATGCATACATAAAACCACTCTTGCCTGGCAAGGAATGCCTTATAATAACCCTATGATAATACATTTGACAAATGATGCAAACGGGATACATAATACATGTACATGCAGTGTTTTTACGCAGCACTATTGAAAAAATAGTGTTATTCTTTATTAACATATTTTCTATCTCCATAGTGTGTCTATGTTTTACGCGTAGACAATTGTATGAAAGGAGTTCGGAGCGACGGTGAATTCGATATATCCCACTTGCGTGTCATTTAGTTGAATGTGTCTTTCATCGTCCAACCTGTAGTAAAGGTAATGAGTGCGGTTTAGTTTTGCATCTTACTTTTTAAATAACTGCAAATTTGTCTGAGAGAAAGTCATGATTATTGTACTTACAAGTTTAAAACGACAACGGCAACTTGTCCATCAGGTCGCAGGCAGGTGAGCACTTCCAACCCTTTCAGGTCCTCCGACTCACGGTCTCTGCGTGGCACGTGTCAAGAACGGTGGGCGAAATCAAGGCGTCCGTGTACCAATGAAGTCCGATTCCAGAAACGTACTTGGCAGCATCAGGATCCGATAATACCTAAAAAATAATGGGGTTAAAGTAGTTAAGATGCAAATGTATTGTTATTTACACCCTATAATTTATTATGCATTACTGTGCGTGTCCAGTTGAGCAAGAAGGTTCTTTGGTCATCTAACATAATGATTTTAACGTCCTTATGACTCGAGTTGGCGATGGAAGGGCCCAAGTGATTTTTGATCCAGTCTCTTTGTTCCATAGCAGTCCAACCCATGCAATTAAAGGGAAAGTTTGGAATGTGTCCATCAGTAGGCTCATTTTGTGCGGAGACAGCCCAAAAGGTCAAGTTATGCTCTGCATAGCTATCCAAAAACTTCACAAAGTAGTTTGCCCAAACTTGGTAATATTCCGGCTTGAGGGAGCCCAGTCCGTGAAACTCGTTGTTCGTCTTCATCCATTTCGGTGCACTCCACACGGAGGAGAACAGGACCAAGTTGGGTTGGAGTTGGAGAGCTTCTTTTATGTATGGAATCTGCGAATTTGAAGCTTAATTTAAAATACCTTGAACACAAGCGCGATTTAGATGAACGCACATGCATTATATTGGCTAAGCATACTTTGTAAACCAAATCTTCCTCTTGAAGCGAAAATGTGGCGAGTTCAGTATCATTTTCGGCATCATTGTAGGAATAGGTGTGAGTGCTAAAGTCCGTTCCGGCCAAGGGCACCCTTCCCATTGTATAATTGAGGCCAACCTCATCATCAAAGTATTGTCTGGAGAGAAAGTAAAGAAAGGTCAGGACTTTACCTAAACTGCCACATTGTAAAGCAATGCTTCAAGGGGCTAAATGCGTCATACTTGAGAATTGTCTCCTGTAAGGGTCTGCTAAGGGAAGCAAGGCTGATCCCTGTGGCGTCAGTGAAGGCCCCACCAAATCCCTTGATTGTTTGATAAACGACGCTTCTGTTCAGTGTGACGAGTACCGTAGTATTCTCTAAAGGTACATTTGAAGGTAAAACATGTTAAATATAAATCCCATCGGTTTTTGGAAAAACTTGAATAAAACCTATATGGTTGCAAAAATGACAAATTAAAGTACCTGGCACACCAGGTTCCGATACAATGTCTCCTAAAGAGACCTCAAACCTCGCCCCACTTTGATCAGAAAATACCCTGTAGTACTTCCCAGGTTCAACAATGGTTCTGAGGGCATCGACTGTGTCGCAGTAAGTGGCATTGCATTCGCATACCACGCTACCACTCCCAAAGTCCCTTGGTACACAAGGGAGACTGGCAAAGACCCCAGTTGGAGAGTATGCCACAACCGTGATAACGGCGAAAAATAATAGCCACTTCATTCTGGGTATACAAAATTTTGTTGTTTTTTTACAAATTTTTACTTAAAGCGACTCGGCGATTAAATAAAAATTGCATGGATATTTTGGTTCTGTGTGGTCACGCGTGAGCAAAACTGGTTATCTACTAAACGTAACATGTTTTAAAAAACCCAAATCAAATTGACAGCATACATATATAAGGCTATTAAATGTTAAGACCCTCCTCACCAAATGGTGACACCTCCTGACATCAGCTTTTACAGATTACAAAAACTATTAAATCCTGCATCCACTGAATCCACGCCTTCCATATATATATCAATCCATGCAGTGCATGTCTATCATCCCCTCAGTCTTTGTCTCCACTTCAGTTCCACAATAATGTAGCTCGATTAGAAATGTGTATTCGGTACGTAGGAACTCGTTCACACTTTGGATATTTATCGAGTATGTCAACTAAGTGTCATGAGTCAAAATCGAACCTTTGTCTCATGCTACATATTATGCTTATCTATTGATAACACACCGCCAGTGCAGTGTGTCAGTATGCGTCAATCTCATCGTGCCCAAAAATCATATACAATGTAATAGCCTCCATTCTTTTTCATGATAACTCACGAATAAATAAAATTGCTTTAATATCACCATTAACACGTATGACACAAGTAACAGGTTTTAATAATAATATAATAAATTATGTTTGATTAAAACGTTTGGATGATACTCAAGACGGAAAGCAGCGGTGAAACCAACATTATTTGTGTAATTATTGGTTGATTTTAAAATGTGTAGCATTATACGGGACATTTTTCTAATGCACGCCCACTTCGCTTCTTCATCGGCGCTTTGCTTTTCTCGTAATTAACTCCATAAGCAGAATATTTTCACCTCGGCTGCTGTTTCATATCCTAAAAAATAATCGCTCGTCGATATTCGCATCTCATATTATCTTATAGCTCATTTTTCATATTAAGGTACACTGTGCTCTGGAGGACTAGACTGAGAATGGAATGCGGATTGTAAAAGGTTTCTCTTTGCTTGACATAGTAAATAAAAATTAATCATAGTACACACCTTAAATAAACTTGACGATGTACATCTCTCCAGTTGCTGGCTTCGTCGTTATTAAAACTCTTAGAAATACAATTAAATCACCATGCTATACATTTAAAATTTACAGAGAAATAATGGATATCGTGCACATAAATTCAGACTAAAATTATTGTGGATATTGCTGTTAAATATGATTTTCTACTACATAGGTATATAAGCTACCACACACAGTACAAACTTTCACCAAGCTCAGAAAACGGAAACAGTGAATAATTTTGTTGAATTTTCTTGTAAAAATTTGCTGCAAAATTCCGACTTTTTTCTACACACTGATATGATGATGATGCTGAGCAGAGAGAATACAAAGTGGACCGGGAATTTAACTCTAGATGATGGTTGTATTAGCAAGTATATCGTTGCAAATTGCACATATCGTTCCGATATCAATTTATGAATATGCTTTTCCCAATGAAGTGGTCGAAATTAAAATCATTTTGAGCAGATTTCTGACTGCGTAACTGAGAAATTTGCACTACACACTATTACCAAATAATCAAGGTTTAAGAGGTGTAACTAAACAGCTAAAGGAGGAAACAGTCAGGATATTTTGCAACAGTCAGTACATTTTCATTTGTAATGCGTAAACATGATTACTGCGTCCTAATTCAGTGTTGCCAAAACTTACTAAAAGTAT